>BQKN01061157.1:25955-36548 GCA_022839385.1 Asparagus kiusianus | reverse complement strand
ATCCCGAGCATTGAGCGGTTGTTTCCTTGGTGAAACAATCCCTCCCGACTATTATTCCCTTGGTGGAATAGTACCCGTCATATCGTGTAGATCCGACCGGATCGAGATCACGCGGTGGTCCACGGCAAACAACCCCGGCGCAGGCAAAGAACCCACACAAGCGAGTGACCGCAAAACAGGAGCTCGTGATTCGTTCGACAAACAAGGAAAGAAAGTTGTAATCTTTTTTCATTTCATTTTGATTTTTCATTGTAACCGGATCTTATAAAAAGACCGGATTTTTTGTAATCGAAAAACTGTTACAAGAATTTACAATGGAATCAGTAATGAAGAAAGCAACAGATTTTCCCGCGAACAATCTGGCGACCACAGTGGGAGCCACCGATCTCGCCGACCAGATCGTTGCGTCGCAGCCGCGGATCCTGATCCCGGTCGTGGAGGAGGTCGAATACGAGTTCGACCAACAGAAGTTCGAGGCATACCTGTCGTCCTCGTCCGGATCTACCTCCTCCCGCAAGTCCAAGTCTCCAAAGTTCTCCTCCAAGAGGAAACTTCGTTGGTACGAAGATATTGAAGCCACCAATGAAGATCTCACCCCGTTTGATGCCGAAGCTGCATTGGGTGAGATCTCCCCAACTTCCAACCAGGTAGGATCTACTCTGGCCAACCCTTCTGCCGTAGGGGGCGTAGTGACTCTCTCGAAGAGAGCCCGCCAAAGGCAACGTCAACGGCTTGCGAAACAATTCGCAAAGGCGATGGAATCCGTGGACGGAGTCTGTTACAAGGCGGATCTGAAGAGCAAAAGAGGCAAACAGCCTTAACAGCAGATGAATGGCGCCTCTTCCAAGCCGCCAACAACAGAATGGGTCCGTGTCAAACGGAACCGCTCAACGCTGGAAGAACGCATTCGCAAGCGCCGTGTATTATCAGCGCAAGCACGGGCTCGAGTCGAGGAAGCCCGTAGGAAGCTGCAGAATGGAGTGGCCAAGAAATCGCGACCAACTCGTAAAGTATGGAGGCCTAAGTCTGAAGCGGCGATTCAGACTAAGGAGCAACAACTGCAGCCTTCGAGAATTCAACTCCCGACGAATCAATCCAAATCGCCGATGACTTCCACAACTGCTCCGGGAGATCCCGCAAGACCATCCCAGAAAAGGAAGTCAGTCTTGGAGCGCCTCGGTTCACTTCCCGAGGAGCGAAGCAAAGCTCCAATCCAAGAACATTTGGGTCCACTGAGACAGCTCCGAACTAATCAACATGCTGGGGGTCGACACAACCCTCAACATGACAAGGAGTTCACGGCACCCAAGCGCACTACCTTGCGCATCGAAGTTCGGGAGCCCGTTGAGAATTCACGCCCACAAAGGCGCATTTCAAGACGCGTGACTCTCGAAAGCCCAAAGAAGGCAATTCATCCTCAGAAGGAAATGTTGTCATCTGATGACGATAACGTTATACCTGGGAAATCATGCCAACACGCGATAGGTTGCTCCGACTTTCATACGGACGAGTTGTACTATCGTGCTGGGGGTACGAATAGAGCCAGAAAGAGAAGTCCTCGTAGGCTCGAGACTCAGTGCCCCTGTTCCAAACTCATTCGGGCGGTATTGTCTCAGTGTAATTGCACTAAGACGGTCCCCAAAAGGGTTTCGGTGTTCGAAAGGCTCAGCACTGAGACGCCAAAGCCAAGGCCTACGCGTTCCCGACGAAGGAGAGCGGTGGTTGAAGATGGAGAATTTCCAAGGGTCACCGCTAATATGACCAACAAGGGGACATTGGCACGGGATGATCTCGAGTCGATTCTGAATGCATCTCGGCGTCTAACCCGTTTGCAGTCTGGAACCATCTCACGAAGAACTTATGGTAGGATTCGGATAAGACCACTTTCAGAAGATGAAGAATCGGATGCTTGCTCTGCGGTTGCATCTGACAACACTGTATCCAGCGAAGGAGAACCCCGCGAGTCATTCATGATAAGCGCGGAACAAGTGGCCAAGATGCTTGAAGAAGCTATGGCCAAACAACAGGAGACCTTCAGGCTCGAGATGCAGATGGCTATGCAGACCATGAGGGAGATGCATGAGCAGCAAATCCAGGCACTGAGGAACCAGCAAGGCGAACCAAGCCACCGTAATCAGGTTGTTCAAGAAGTTGAGCATACGGATACGGATGAAACTCGCAATGCCGATGACCCTCCCATCAACGCAGGGGGTGGTAATGAGGATGCCAACGAAGATACAGGTGAAAACTTGAAGATCAAAAGCCTCGAGAGCAAAATCAATACCTTGATGTCAGCTCAAGAGGTGAAGAAAACGGGCATTCCTTGTCCATACCCAAGGGAGTGGGATTCAATCCCCTATCCGGCGAAGTTTAGTCTAATCAACTTCACGCCATTCGATGGGAAAGGTTCCCCCACTCAGCATTTGATTTATTTCAAATCGCACCTGGGTGTTATCTCCGGCAATGAGCCTCTGATGGTGCGGTCATTCGTTGGCACTCTTCGCAGAGCCGCCTTTGATTGGTATCGCCGCCTCAAGCCAGGAAGCGTGAATAGCTGGGACGATATGGAGACAAAATTCCTCGCTAACTTCTTCGACGACGACACCGAGATATCCATCGGAACGTTGCTCGACGAGAAACAAAAGGACGGGGAGTTAGTCGAAACCTTCGTCAAAAGGTTCCGGAACAAAGCGTTAAATTGTCGGGACCCGATCACTGAGGAGTTCATCCTCCAAACTTGCCACAACAACCTCGCATTGGACGTGTTGAAAGCAATAGGGACAGCACCGTCCAATACTTGGAAAGACTTGAAGGTCCGAGGGGAACAAGCCAAACGCTTCCTCCGAAGGAAGAAGGCCGAGAGGAGTCAATCGACGACTAATCCTCCAAACTCAAACTTCGCCTCCCGTGGTAATGGCAAAACACCTGCAGCGGCTGTTGACGCTAATCAAACGTCGCAACAGCAGTCCCGGAGACAACAGAAAACTTCGGATCAGAGGCCTCAAAAAGAGTACTCCTTCAAGGACGAAGATGTTCCAGCCATCTTCAAATCCCTCCTTGACAATAACAAGATCAAGCTCCCACCGATCACGAATCAGGAGGAAGCTGACAACACTGCGGATCCGAAGTACTGCGCATACCACAGGAGGATCCTTCATCCAACCAAGGCGTGCTTTACACTCAAGAATAGCATCCAGACCTTGGTTGAAGCCGGCGTCATAACGCTAGAGTAAGCCAGTCAAGAACGGCGAGACTCCAGTGGGTGCACGAGTATAAACTGTATCCCCTAACTCCGACTAGTATATGAGTATAAACTGCTTCCTGACACTCCAAAAAGTATACGAGTATAAACTGCTTCTTAATACTCCAATAGGTATATGAGTCTAAACTATTTCCTTTCTTTAACGGGAAGTTCCTGGAGAACGGCATACGTGGTATTCTTAAGGATAACCCGATCATGCAGCTGATACAAAACCAGTTTTGCAAGAAAAGCTAGGGGTGGATAATTCATCATTTACCACAACCAAAATCCCCTCTCGATTCCTTCAATGAACGAGAGGCCCACAAATCGAGCGATCAAACCTTCTTACAGTTAGGATCGTTTTAAACCCCCCACTTGGTCAAACCTTCCTACAGTTAGGACCACAACCAAAATCCCCTCTCGATTCCTCTAATGAACGAGAGGTCCGCTTTCAAGTCGAGTGATCAAACCTTCCTACAGTTAGGGTCATCTCAAACTCCCGCTTGGTCAAACCTTCCTACAGTTAGGACCAAAACCACAATTCACTCTCGATAAACGAGAAATCCATCTTTAGTTCGGTAATCAAACCTTCCGACAGTTAGGGTTATCCGAATCTTTTCGATTCTCGGAGTGGAGATCCCACTCTTAGTTTCACCTTTCCGGATTCTAGGGGTGGAGATCCCACCTCGAGTCTCCTTTTCAAATTGGGAATAGAATATAAAATTCTTCCTTTCCCACACCAATCTTTTCCAAAAGTTTATCAATTTAGGATTCATCCTAGGAAGTTTATCCCGAATCCTAAGCAGGGATAAGTCTGCCCCTAACACGCGCTGCCGGTTTAGTCTTTTTCCGATTGAAAAGACACCAGAGTTCGATTCTGGGGTATTTTATCCTGAAACCTAAGCAAGGATAAGTCTGCGCCTAACACGCGCTGCCGGTTAGTTCTTAACCGTTAAAAAGAACACTCGTCCACATATTCAACATTGTGGCAGGTTGTTATTAATAACACCGAAATCCATGCCTTACACGCATGGGGAATTTCATCCTGAATCCTAAGAAAGGATATGCCGACGCCTAACACGCGTCGCCGGTTTAGTCTTTTTCCGATTGAAAAAGACACCAGAGTTTGATTCTGGGGTACTTTTATCCCGAAGCCTAAGTAGGGATAAGTCAACGTCTAATACACGTTGCTGGGTAGCCTATTCCCATAACAATGGCGAAGTCTATGTATTCAACATCATAGCACAAAGTCTCAGAGAATTCAATCTCTGAGCTCAACGTTACATGCGAACGGATTTAAATAATCCGCATGCTAGCCCGACTCAAACGGTAGTTGGTAAAGGCTAATCAAATCCGTTTAAGGCTGGGGGTTAGCCAAAAACCCTAAAGTCAACGCCTAACACGCGTCGCCGGGTAACCTATTCCCGTGACAAGTGGTAAAGTCTATGTATTCAACATCATAGCACAAAGTCTAAAGGAGTTCATTCCTTTAGCACAACGTCACGTGCGGAACGGATTTAAACAATCCGCATGTAAGCCCGATTCAAACGGTAATTGGTAAGAGCATGTCAAATCCGTTGAAGGCTGAGGATTTGCCAAAAATCCTAAGTCAACGTCTCATACACGTTGTTGTTTAGTCTTTTCACAGGAGAAAGACGAAGTCTACGTATTCAATATCGTAGCACTAAAAGGGTTAACTCTTTTAGCTTAACGTCACATGCGGAACGGATTTAAACAATCCGCATGCTAGCCCGACTCAAACGGTAGTCGGTAAAGGCTTATCAAATCCGTTGAAGGCTGAGAATTTGCCAAAAATTCTATAAGTACGAGTCATTGACGTATCAATTCTATGGATTGGTCTTGTGACTCGAGTATCCGCCATGCTCTAATACCTTAAGAGCTTAAACTGTGTATACTCCAGCAGACGTACGAGTATAAACT
Organism: Asparagus kiusianus; assembly: GCA_022839385.1. Classification (NCBI taxonomy): domain Eukaryota; kingdom Viridiplantae; phylum Streptophyta; class Magnoliopsida; order Asparagales; family Asparagaceae; genus Asparagus; species Asparagus kiusianus. The sequence goes on along the minus strand of BQKN01061157.1, from coordinate 31,366 downwards.
GTGTCAAACGTCGAACAGCGCATTACAATGAAGCCTGGACACCGGACAACTCGTCGCAATGAAGCTCAAACGCCGGACGACGCCGTCAATTGATGATCAGTTCTATGTTGAAGCAACCAACTCGAGCTAAAAATCAAGAAATCAAGAATCGGTTTCAAGTTCAAAATTCCAACAACGGTCAGACAATAAATGCAGCATCGGAACCCTTACAGACATTCGACAAAGCACCGAATAGCCTGAAGGAATTGAAGGAATCCAGAACAGAAGCCATTCCAAAGTCCCGCTACACCGACTGAAGGTTGGGACAATCACATCCAAAGTATTCCAGACTCTTCTATAAAAGAACGAGGCTGAAATACTTTGGAGGGGGTATCTGTAGGCGTATAAAATTGCCTATAAGTCCCGCAACACAGCTCGACACGGTGATTCGACAAATCAACAAACCATCGAGTGACGAGGCGACGAAGCCAACAAATCGCACCCAAGCATTGGAACACATCCATTCGCACGCGGAATCAAACCAACGTTTCAGGGAATCACCGAGTCATCTAAACAAGAGCGAACTCGGTGATATAACAATCGAATCAAGATCAATTCCGGACTCGAACTCAGAAGCGGATTAACTGCCATATTTGGAATCAAGTCAACAAGTCGATTCCAGATCAAGTCAACCACAAACCGAATTAAATCCGAACAACGGAGAACCGGAAACACCGAAAAACGACGAAGCGACGGAAACCACGCCTAAGGGGGGCTCGGCCAAAGCCGAGCCACCTATAGGTGGCTCGGCCAAGGCCGAGCCACCTACAGGTGGCTCGGCCAAAGCCGAGCCACCTGTGGGTGGCTCGGCAAAGAACCGAGCCACCCATAGGTGGCCGGCCCAGTTCTGTGCACGGGGCACAGTTTCGAGCGCCTATAAATAGGCCTTGTGCTCATTTGATTCAAAGGTTGGATTTTGGAGGAGGCGAAGCCCTGCTGGATTGAAGACTCAGATCTAAAAAAGATCTCAACTTTGAAGGCTTGAAGGCTTGGACTTCCAGATCCGGTGCTCGGCGATCGTCAACGCCAAATAAGGCAGGAGTTCGAGAGAATCGGATCTGAGATCTACACGATCACACTCCGGATCTAAGCTTGGTTCTTAGATCCCGAGCATTGAGCGGTTGTTTCCTTGGTGAAACAATCCCTCCCGGCTATTATTCCCTTGGTGGAATAGTACCCGTCATATCATGTAGATCCGACCGGATCGAGATCACGCGGTGGTCCACGACAAACAACCCCGGCGCAGGCAAAGAACCCACACAAGCGAGTGACCGCAAAACAGGAGCTCGTGATTCGTTCGACAAACAAGGAAAGAAAGTTGTAATCTTTTTTCATTTCATTTTGATTTTTCATTGTAACCGGATCTTATAAAAAGACCGGATTTTTTGTAATCGAAAAACTGTTACAAGAATTTACAATGGAATCAGTAATGAAGAAAGCAACAGATTTTCCCGCGAACACTAACCGGCGGTGCGTGTTAGACGCCGACTTATCCTTTCTTAGGTTTCAGGATAAAATACCCCAGAATCGAACTCTGGTGTCTTTTTCTGTGGAGAAAGACTAAACCGGCAGCATGTGTTAGGCGCTGACTTATCCCTGCTTAGGATTCGGGATAAACTTCCTAGGATGAATCCAAGATTGATAAATTCTTGGAAAAGATTGGTGTGGGAAAGGAAGAATTTTATATTCTATTCCCCGAACAAGGAAGGAAGAATTTTATATTCTATTCCCAGTTGGAAAGGAGACTCGAGGTGGGATCTCCACCCCCAGAATTGAAAAGATTCGGATAACCCTAACTGTCGGAAGGTTTGATTACCGAGCTAAAGATGGAATTTCTCGTTTATCGAGAGTGAACTGTGGTTTTGGTCCTAACTGTAGGAAGGTTTGACCAAACGGGAGATTGAGATGACCCTAACTGTAGGAAGGTTTGATCACTCAATTTGAAAGTGGACCTCTCGTTCATTGGAGGAATCGAGAGGGGATTTTGGTTTTGGCCCTAACTGTAGGAAGGTTTGACCAAGCGGGAGGTTTGAGACAATCCTAACTGTAGGAAGGTTTGATCACTCGATTTGTGGGCCTCTCGTTCATTGGAGGAATCGAGAGGAGATTTTTGTGAGGAAAGATTAATCTGTCAAAAGGATCGAATCTCGTCTCAACAAGATAACTCATGAGAATTAGTAAATTTGATAACGATAATGGAAAACATTCCGACATTTAGAGCTTAAATGTGGATGTTTTACTTATCACTTTTATAGTGATTGGGTTATCCCTAAGAATATCGCCCGTGGTATTCTTTTGGGAACTTCCCGATACATGAATAATCCACCCCCAGCCTCCCTTGTGGAATTGGATCCGACATTGTACTCAGTTACATGACCGGGTTATCCTTAAGAATATTACATATAAAAATTCTTCAAGAACTTCCCGTGAAAGAAATGAAACAGTTTAGACTCATATACATGTTGGAGTATCAGGGAGCAGTTTAACCTCTTATACCGGTCGGAGGATTGAGAAGCAGTTTATACTCGTATACTCTTCGGAGTGTTAAGACGCAGTTTATACTCTTATACTTATCGGAGTGTCAGGAAGCAGTTTATACTCTTATACCGGTCGGAGTTTTGCCGTTCTCAACTGGCTTACTCTAGCGTTATGACGCCGGCTTCAACCAAGGTCTGGATACTATTCTTTAAAGTAAAGAAGGCCTTGGTGGGATGAAGGATCCTCCTGTGATATGCGTAGTACTTCGGATCCGTAGTATTGTCAGTTTCCTCCTGATTCGTGATCGGTGGCAGTTTGATCTTGTTATTTTTAAGGAGTGATTCGAAGATGCCTGGAACATCTTCGTCTTTGAAGGAGTACTCTTTTTGAGGCCTCTGATCCGAAGTCTTCTGCTATCTCCGGGACTGCTGTTGCGATGTTTGATTAGCATCAACTGCCACTGCAGATGTCTTACCCTTACCACGGGAGGCGAAATTAGAATTCGGAGGCTTAGTTGTTGATTGACCCCTCTCGGCTTTCTTCCTTCGGAGGAATCGCTCAGCTTGCTCCCCTCGGACCTTCAGATCCTTCCACGTTTTGGACGGTGCTGTCCCCGTTGCTTCCAACACATACAACGAAAGATTGTTGTGGCAGGTCTGGAGAATGAACTCTTCAGTGATCGGGTCCCGACAATTCAACGCCTTTTTTCGGAACCTTTTGACGAAGGCGTCGACTAACTCCCCGTCTTTCTGCTTCTCATCAAGCAACGATCCGATAGATATCTCGGTGTCGTCGTCAAAGAAGTTGGTGAGGAACTTAGTCTCCATATCGTCCCAGCTATTCACGCTACCTGGCTTGAGGCAGCGATACCAATCGAAGGCGGCTCCACGAAGAGTGCCAACGAATAACCGCACCATCAGAGGTTCATTACCAGAGATGACCCCCAAATGTGATTTGAAGTAAATCACATGTTGAGTGGGTGAGCCTTTCCCATCAAACGGCATGAAGTTGATTAAGTTGAACTTCGCCGGATATGGGATTAATTCCCATTCTCTTGGGTATGGACAAGGAATACCCGTTTTCTTCACCTCTTGAGCAGAAATTAATGTATTGATCTTGCTTTCGAGGTTTTTGATTTTCAGACTTTCACCCGAGTTTTCGTCAGCACGATTCTGAGGTGGAAGCGTGGTGTTGTGGCTAGCATTCTCATTGACACCCCCTGCATTGATGGGAGGGTTATTGGCGTTATGAGTTTCATTTGCACCTGTGTCCTCATCTTCCAGATTGTTCTGGTTATGACGACTTGGTTCGCCTTGTTGGTTCCTCAATGCCTGGATTTGTTGGTCATGCATCTCTCTCATAGTCTGCATGGCCATCTGCATTTCGAACTTGAAGCTCTCTTGTTGTTTAGCCATGGCTTCTTCGAGCATCTTGGCCACTTGTTCCGCGCTTATCATCAGCGACTCGTGGGGTTCCCCCTCACTGGACACTGTATTATCTGATGCGACCGCAGAGCAGGCATCCGACTCTTCACCTTCTGAAGGTAGTTCTGTCCGAACCCTACCATAAGTTCCTCGTGCGATGGCTCCAGACTGCATACGGGTTAGACGCCGGGATGCTTTCAGAATCAACTCAAGATTATCCCGTGCCGATGTCCTTTTGCTAGTTATGTTAGCGGTGACCCTCGGAAATTCTCCATCTTCAACCGCCGTTCTTCTTCGGAAACGCCTAGACCTTGGCTTTGGCATTGCAGTGCTGAGCCTCTCGAAAACCAAAACTCTTTCGGGGACCGTCTTGATGCAGTTACACTCAGACAATACTGCCCGAATGAGTTTGGAACAGGGGCACTGAGTTTCTGATTTTCGAGGATTCCTTTTTCTGGTTTTATTCGTACCCCCAGCATGATAGTACAGCTCGTCCGTTTGAAAGTCGGAGCAACCTATCGTGTGTTGGCACGATTTCCCAGGTATAACGTCATCGTCATCGGACGACAACGTTTCCTTCTGAGGGTGAATTGCCTTCTTTGGGCTTTCGAGAGTCACGCGCCTCGAAACGCGCCTTTGTGGGCACCAGTTCTCAGCGAGCTCCTGGACTTCGATGCGCAAATTGGCACGCGCAGCAGCCTTGAACTCCTTGTCATGCTGAAAATGATGGTAACCCCCAGCAAGTTAAGTCGTTCGGGGCTTCTTCATCGGGCCCAAAAGTTCTTGAACTGGAGACTTGCCTCTTTCATCGGGAATTGGACCGATGCGTTCCAAAACTGACCTCCTTCTTCGGGATGGTCCTGCGAGATCTCCCGGAGCATCTATGAGGATTATCGGCGATTTGAGTTGGCTCGCCGGAGGTTGAACCTGCTTCGAAGGCTGTAATGATTGTGCCTTAGCCTGAATCGCCTTGTAGGCATCAAAAACTACCGATAGGTCCCCACGAACAGCTCAGTGTTAGGGAATGACGATGAACATCACTACCCGGTTCACAAGAGTTCAATTGATGTCGGTGAGCGCCTGAAGCGAATCGACGAGCTACGTGAGCCGATAGAATTTCAGAACAACGGGGATACGGACTGATCGGGAACCCCGCGACCGCTGCAAAAGAAGCAGCACCCTTCGTGTCCCGTTCACCCCACTGATAATCCAACCATCGGGATCGACAGAGCTCTTCGTCAAAATTCCAACGCATCCGAAATCAATTAAATCCGAGTTGGGACGAAAAGTCAACGGCGGTTACACAGCGGACAGTCTCGGACCGAACTGAGGCACCCGGCGGTGTCCCGGCGAGGTCGAAACACCCGAAGGGTGTCTTGGCAAAACCAAGACACCCCAGGGGTGTCTCGGCCTGGCCGAGACACCCAAGGGGTGTCCTCACCTTTTACCCCCCCTCACTCCTCTTGGCCT
>BQKN01061157.1:0-16457 GCA_022839385.1 Asparagus kiusianus | reverse complement strand
TTCAAATCGAGTGATCAAACCTTCCTACAGTTAGGATCATCTCAAATCACCACTTGGTCAAACCTTCCCACAGTTAGGACCAAAGCCAAATTCCCCTCTCGATTCCTCCCAGGAATGAGAGGTTCACTTTTAATCCGGACAACCAAACCTATAAAAGTTAGGGTTGTTCCCCACTCTCACTTAGTCAAGCTTACCCTGGCCAAGACTGAGACTGAGTCACTCCTTTTCGATAAACGAAAAGTTGCCTTCGCTCCTTTTTCCACCAAACCTATAAAAGTTAGGGTAGAAATTAAGCTTCTTTGGATTCAAATGACTAATCCTATAAAAGTTAGGGTCGTTTGAACCTTTTCGATTCTCGGAGTGGAGATCCCACTCCTAGTTTCATCCTTCGGATCCTAGGGGTGGAGATCCCACCCCGAGTTTCCTTTCCTGCTGAAGATAGAATATAAAATTCTTCCTCTTCAGATTCAAATGACCAATCCTATAAAAGTTAGGGTCGTTTGAACTTTTCGATTCTCGGAGTGGAGATCCCACCCCTAGTTTCGCCCTTTCGGATTCTGTGGGTGGGGATCCCACCTCGAGTTTCCTTTCCTGCTGGAGATAGAATATAAAATTCTTCCTCTTCAGCACTGGGAGATAGAATATAAAATTCTTCCTCTCTCAGTTTGTCTTTGAAAAGACGCAACCCCAAACTTCCAGTGCGTGCACTTTGTGCACGGGGTGGTGCGGGGTACCCTTCGGCATCACAACACAAAGTCTCAGAGAGTTCACTCTCTTAGCACAACGTTACATGCGGAACGGATCTAGACAATTCGCATGCTAGCCCGATTCAAACAGTAATCGGTAAAGGCACATCAAACCCGTTGAAGGCTGGGGGTTTGCCAAAAACCCCAAAGTCTATACCTAACACGTATAGCCAGTTTAGTCTTTTACCGATTAAAGAAGACACCAGGGTCTAAACCTAGGGAATGTTATCCCAAAGCCTAAGAAGGGATAAGTCATCGCCTAATACGCGGTGCGGGGTGCCCTTTTCCCTATAAGAAATGGTGAAGTCTATGTATTCAAAGTCATAGCATTGAGGGCTAGGGGTGTACCAAAAAATCCTGTGAAAGAAGCAAATACGGAGTCTCTAGTAATAGATCAAGCCAAAAGCATACAACAACAAGTTCGTTAGCCCGAAGGCAACTGACGGCTAAGAACATGGGACTCTAAACTAGAGATCCTGTCCATGTAGCCCTGCTCAAGTTCTGCCTGCAGGCTAGCTCGGACAGAGTCTTTAGAACTGCTTAAGACCTCTGCGGCTTCACTTTGCAGCTTCATCAATCCCTCCTGTGTCGATCCCAGCTTATCGAGCGTCCATTCACGAGAACGCTCTAATCCAGCCAGGTCCTCGGCGAAAAGAGTAGCGGACTCTTCGGCACGCCTCAAGGCCTCCTTCAGCCTAGCTATCTCCTCCCGGGTGGAATCCAAGGAACTGAGTAATTCAGCTCTGCCGGCATCCTTCTGCGCCAGGGTAGCCATCAGCTGCGCAACAGAATGCTCACGTGATCGAAGCTCGCTGCCAATGGAAGATCTCAGGTCATGCCACTGTGTCAGCCTATCCTCCATCTGAGAGGATACAAAAGAGGAAGCTCCACCAGCCTTCAACTCCCTCAGCTCTTGGATCTCTGACTCCAGAACAGCGAATTCAGCAGTGAAGGAATCGGCCAACTCTGGATGTCCCTCTTCCCTCATCATCATCATGTGACGAGAAAAGGAACGCCTGAACTGATCGAAACAATACTCTCGGTGAAGAAGCTTCTCGATCATGCCGTTATAAAAGGCAGTAAAAAAGCCAAGGTCCATACGGAAGACGTCTCTGTCTGGATCGGTATCGGCCAAAAGAGCGTGGACGCGCTCGTACAGAGAAGATCGAGATCCTGCAAGCAGCGATGTAGAAAGCTAAGGGATCATCAAGTATGATGAGGAAATTCAAAGTCAAATTCCGAGCGTACCTATGCCGACGGAGGTTCCCTCGGGCTGAGGTCCGACAGACTCCGGGATAACGGTAGGGGTGGTCATGGAGGGTATATCAACCCTCGTAGGCAGATCAGTCATACCTCCCGGCCGTGGCGGGGAAACACCGCCCTCATGTAAGCTATCAGCTCCAGTAACCGTAGTGGCACCAGGCGCAACGCCTGGTCCTATAGTTACACTTCTTCATTAGTCAAAATGAAAAGAAGAATGGGATGAAAGAAAAAGAAAATGAAGAGAATCGGATGTATACCTGTGAATGAATCACTCCCAAAGAGTGGTCTCACAGTCCCTCCGGAAGTCTGTTCAGCCAGCATGTCGGCTAATAATCCGGTGTCAGGTTTTGAGAAACTTGGTGCAGGAACATATCCCTGTTCCTCAAAACCTACGTCATGGAAGGCTCCGTCCCCAGCTGGCTTTTCTATCGCAACATCTGTAGGGCAACCCAGATGTTGGAGATATGTATAAGAAGATAAGGAGGAAAGGAAAGCTTCGAAATACCTGCAACAGGAACAGAGGATTCTCTTTCCCCATGACGGAGGAGAGCATCATCGGATGTAGGTATGCCTGAGTATGGACCGGCGGGCTCAACACCGTCTGTCTGCTCAAGATCAATGTTTAGATCGATGCCCAAGGAGCCGTCATGAAGGGCGTCGCACATCTGCTGCATGAAGCAGTCCATGTTATCAAACCCAGGGAATACCGGATCCGGTGGAACCTCGCCCTCTTCAAAGAACCCTGAAGCATGAAACATGATTACGAATCCCAAAAGGTAAATCACCTTAAAGCAATAAAAAGGTGTACAACAAGATGATACCTTCCTCTCCACCGGCAGTGCTGCCTAAATCCACTCCATGAGGACGCTGGCCGATGGGTGGTTTGTGAGCGATCTTCTTCCTTTTCAAGGTACCAGCCCTCCTAGAACCGACAAATCGGTCATGCACGGACTGGCCACACGTCTCAACATGTGTGGGGACTGGGTCGTTGGGTCCTGAGCTCGTATAACGAGAAGCGAACGACTCATCAACTGTCCAGCCTAAAGTAATAATGGTCATCAAACGAGCAGAGATCTTTCATTGATACCAATTGGAATTAAGAAAGGAAATCAAAGGGCATGACAAACCTGCATCAAGTTCTTCTTGGTCGGTGTCTATGTCCACACATCCCTCCTCAAGGGTCTCGTCGCCATCCGTAGCAAGGAGCTCGTCATCAGCTTTGCTTGGAAGAGGAGAGTGGACAGGCCTCTTCCCCTGCTTCCGAGCAAGCTCGGCCTTGCGAACAGCCATCATAGCAGCCTGAACCGAGTGTTCAGACTGTAATTCTGAAAGACTCCTCACCCCTACGGATTCGTGGGCGGAAAGGAACCACTTGCAGCTGAGGAAAGTAATCATCGGCTTGCGTCTATAAGAAGGGAGAGCAAAATGGGCTCCAGTGCAGCCCACCATAGTCCATAACCATGCTCGGACGCCGTCAATAAGCCCTCCCTCAAACCTCAAACTTCGGCTGGGATTCCCAACATATAGTTGGTCATAGCCGAACTGACGAGCAAAACGGCAAGGGAGATAAGGCTCTATATGGCACCGGTTCTTCACCCGGAGAACAAGATATCCGACACGGATGTTCACCAACCAACGGAAGCAACCGATGTCGAGAACAGTCCGGTCACTTCTAGGTTTCTCCTCGTCGACTAGCACGTCACCATAGCGACCCGAGAAGTGAGGAAAGCATTTGAAGAACTCCCAGCTCTTGCGAACTTGAAGTTCTTGTTGTACATCACTGAATTTCTTCCCGAGCCACTTGCTTCTCTCCAACAGCTGGATGAAAGGAACGGGAACATCGACAGCACTGGGCGCCGACATCAGGCCAGGATGGTGAAGAACGAGCCACGCCATCAGATACGCATAGGGAAGCTCGACCTTCGGACAAATGAGCTCGGTCGATGGTTCAGGACCCACCTGAGTAAAACCACTAACCACGCTCCTGAGCCCGCAATGGATGCCGGAAACCATCGCTGGGAGCAGAGAGAGCTCCCTGCCATAAGCTAACTGAATCGCGGGGAAGAGCACCTCGATAGGGAAGGCGTCTGAAGCCTGGTATGGAACAACACATTTCTTCAACCAGAGCGCAAGGTAGCCTGCCAGTAAAGACCGAGGCTCAATAGACTTCTGTGCGCGGCGAAGGAACGAACGAAACTTGGTTCCTGTGGGGAAAGCCCCCTCAGCACTGCCAAGGGTATAAGAACAAGTCTCATGCTTCTCCATCAACTCGTTAATAGTGGTAAAGGTCAAGACATCTAACTCTCGAACGGGCCCGCTGGAATCACCCTCCAAGTTCTGGAACAAATAAACCGCAAACTGCTTCAAGCTGATCTTCTTCGTCTTTGCTGGAGGAGAAGTCAGGAGCAAGGAGGTATGATAGTGGCAAGTGAGATCCCACAGAGTGTCATACATATCAGGATTATCTTTCTTCAACCAACCCAACTGCTGGTTTGAAGGAAAGTACTCCTGATACGGGTAATCCCCCATCGGAAGGCCGGAAACCTGGTGCATCTCATGTAGAGCCAGCCCTAGCTCTCCGCCACTGGTCAAGAATGTGTTGCTATCAGGCATATATGTCTCCAGCAAAGCCAAAAAGTGATGGCAGCTGACTGGGATCCCATGCATGGTGGCTCATATGGGTGCATACAACCCGCTATCCTTCAAATCCTTCTCCCATCGCCCCAGGACATAGCTTGTCATGCGGGTCCACCACCCCTTGGCTAACGAGGAAGCCCAACCGTAGCATCGGTAATCTAGTGGAGGTAACCGTCTTCCAAGCTGAGCCAGGCCATTCCTCACGGTAGGAGCAGCTACCGATACCTCGCCTGGGGGTGCGGTATCAAGACCCATGATCCCGGGTTGAAGTCCACGAATGTGGTGATACCCAGTAGAACCGGGAGTCTTGAGATGAGAGGTATATCCGCACTGCACCCGCTCAGCCTCGTCAGTGAGATGCCAGGACATCTGTCGCCCCACAGCCTGTCTCTCCAGATGAGTGAAGGAACATTGACGAGGAACGGAGGGAATATATAGAAGAGCCCCTTCGTCAAGATTTAGCCAATGCTCCTCAGTAAGAGTCAATGTAGTCGGATCCTCAGTATGATCTCCGAACAAAAAATCCGGCTTCTTTAAAGCCTGAGTGGAGGACGAATCCGCGATAAGGGGAGCATCTGTAATGAGTTGGCGTAAACAATGACGCCCTCCATCTCGTATCAAGCGACAGGATTCGTCAGAACGATCTCTGTTGAACTGAGGAAGTGGATCAACGGCCTGCTTGGCGGAAGCCGAAGAGAACACTTCCCTACTACAACCAGTAGGGGCATGATGAGAGAGGCTGCCTGCGGGGAACTCGACTGCAACAAAGCATAAGGATGGAGTCAGAAAATCCATTTCATAAAGGCAAAATGAGATTATTCGCGGGATAATTGGAGAGACGATTTCGAGTGTCCTACACCGGGAGGACGGTATGCGTCATCACGTAGATACCGTGATAACACACACCGACCTGTAAGGTGTAAGACGACACGAGATCGCCCCAATATATCCGAAGACTTGAATTGGCTAAGCAAAACAAGTCTGTAACCTTAACCCCCGCGAGAGGGGTATCGGTTCTTCCTTCATGACCCGCGAAGAGGTCAATCGAGGATACAGAAATATAAATTCTCACCCCCGAAGAAAGAGGCTGCAGAAGAAGATACAGCGGGAGCCTCCTCCTCGCTGTGCTGCGAATGGGGGCGACTCCTGGAAGGCCGAGAGCGACGAGGAGACATCGCGAACCTGCAATAAAAGGCAGTACATCAAGTATAATATGCAGACACGAAATATTGAAAAAGGGAAATTAAGCACTTGAACTAAAATCCTATAAATAAATAGGATTTTATAGTTGAAGTCTAATTAAACCTACAAAATTCGTGCGCGCGAAATGATAATTGTCATTTTCGCAGTGAATTTTGGTGAAATAACCAAAATACCCCTCGTGTTCAAGGCCAAATTCAGGTCAAGGACACGCGTAATCCGGGTCATGATCATCACATTCGATCATCCAGCACCCCGGTATCCCACAATTTTGGTTAAATTTTGCGAATAAGCCCTTTTTGTAGAATTTAGCCAATTTTGCATAAAAACCCCTCCACAAATTTTTGGTTTGGTCTCCGCATACCTTTATCAAAAATTTGATCATGAGTTTGTGGTCTAAACTCCTTGGATTTCAGCCCTAAATTTTCTGCCCTTTTGCAAATAAGTCCCTCTAAAACATTTATGGGCTGTTTTGTAAATAAACCCCTCAAACAATTCTTTGATCCTCTTGCATAAAGCACCCCTCACCTCTTTTGATCAAGTGGGCATGAATCCAAGCCTTAAAATTTCAGCACCATTTTTGCACCAAAAACCCCACGAATTTCAGTCCTATTTTGCAAATAAGCCCCTCAAATTTCGGCCATATTGCCCCCTTGCAAAGTTTGCACAAAAACCCCCAAAGTTTGGTATATACCCAACCTATTGTCTACCACAAGCATAAAGATTCAATCTTTACAAAAAAATGAGAGGGTGTCGAAGGGAAACTTACCCAAATCAAGAGGCTTGAAAACCCCCAATTCCAAGGGCCAAGATTCGAGCTTGAAGAGGGAGGAAGAAACCCTAATTGGAGGAGAAAACTTTCGGCCAACGGGAAGCACACAAAATCCGAACTTCTATGGGAGGTTGATGGGTTCTTGGAAGAAAACAATGGAGGAGGTTTGGAGGAAGAAGAAGGAGAGAAAGAATCTCTTTTGAATTTTGAATTAAAGGAGGGGGAACAAAACAAAACAAGAAAGAGACGAAATAGGAGGGGGGACCGCGGCTTGGCCAAAGATACCCCAAGGGGTGTCTCGGCAAAACCGAGACACCCCAAGGGTGTCTCGGCTTTGCCGAGACACCCTATGGTTGTCTCGGCAATGCCGAGACACCCCAAGGGTGTCTCGGTGTTGTGGAGACACCCCGGGGGTGTTTTGACCCAGTTTTGACCCCCGCCCCCCCGATTTTTTCTGAACCTCGAATCGCGCCGATTCTTCGCCGATTGTTGAATATGTTGACGAACTCCACAAGTCAACTTTCGACGATTCGAAACCCTATGGTAGACGCCGGTCAACGCGTAACCCTGGGTCAACGCCGATCAGCGTGTTGCGTCAAAAGTCAACGCACGACGATTCCAAACCCTCGGGTAAACGCCGGTCAACGCGTAACCCTGGGTCAACGCCATCCAATGCGTTGCGACCAAAAAGTCAACCTTCGACGTTCTAAACCCTAAGGGTGGCGCCGGTCAACGCGTAACCCTGGGTCAACGCCCGTTAATGCGTTGCGACCAAAAAGTCAACCATCGACGTTCTAAACCCTAAGGGTGGCGCCGGTCAACGCGTAACCCTGGGTCAATGCCCGTCAATGCGTTGCGACAAAAAGTCAACCATCGACGTTCTAAACCCTAAGGGTGGCGCCGGTCAACGCGTAACCCTAGGTCAACGCCCGTCAATGCGTTGCGACCAAAAAATCAACCATCGACGTTCTAAACCCTAAGGGTGGCGCCGGTCAACACGTAACCCTAGGTCAACGCCATTCAACGCGTTGCGACAAAAAGTCAACCATCGATGTTCGAAACCCTAAGGGTGGCGCCGGTCAACGCGTAGCCCTAGGTCAACGCCATTCAACGCGTTGTGACAAAAAGTCAACCTTCAACGTTCAAAACCCTAGGGTCAACGCCGGTCAACGCGTAACCCTAGGTAAACGCCGATTCTTCGCTGATTGTTGGATATGTTGATGATTTCCAAAAGTCAACTTTCGACGATTTGAAACCCCAGGGTAAACGCCGGTCAACGCGTAACCCCAGGTCAACGCCGGTCAGTGCGTTGCGACAAAAGTCCACGCACGGCGATTCCAAACCCTCGGGTCAACGCCGGTCAGCGCGTTACGACAAAAGTCCACGTACGGCGATTCCAAACCCTCGGGTAAACGCCGGTCAACGCGTAACCCCATGTCAACGCCGGTCAGCGCGTTGCAACAAAAGTCAACACACGGCGGTTCCAAACCCTCAGGTAAACGCTGGTCAACGCGTAATCCCAGGTCAACGCCGATCAGCGTGTTGCGACAAAAGTCAACGCATGGCGATTCCAAACCCTCGGGTAAACGCCGGTCAACGCGTAACTCCAGGTCAACGCCGGTCAGCGCGCTGCGACGAAAGTCAACGCACGGCGATTCCAAACCCTCGGGTAGACGCCGGTCAACGCGTAACCCTAGGTCGACGTTGTCCAATGCGTCGTGACAAAAAGTCAACGATCGACAAAAAGTCAACCCTAGGGTAAACACCGGTCAACGCGTAACCCTAGGTCAACGCCAATCAGTGCGTTGCAACAGAAAGTCAACACACAGTGATCCGAAACCCTAGGTCAACACGATGTGATAGGGATAGTAAGTTCAAAAGTCAACCCAATGACACGAGCCAAAATCAACCCACCAGTTGTAGACTCGAGACTCCAACGACGGCCAGGCGATAAACGCAACGCCGGAAAAACTTCCGTTATTCGTCAAAGCATCGGATAAACTGAAAATCGAAGGAGCCGAGAGTTGAAACTAACCATAGGTCCTTTATGCCGACTAAAGGCTGGACCAATCATATCCAAAGTATTCCGGTCTCTTCTATAAAAGAAACGAGTCCGGAACACTTTGGAGGGGGTATCTGTAGGCATCAAAAACTACCGATAGGTCCCCACGAACAGCTCAGTGTTAGGGAACAACGATGAACGTCACTACCCGATTCACAAGAGTTCAATTGATGTTGGTGAGCACCTGAAGCGAATCGACGAGCTACGTGAGCCGATAGAATTTCAGAACAACGGGGATACGGACTGATCGGGAACCCCGTGACCGCTGCAAAAGAAGCAGCGCCCTTCGTGTCCCATTCGCCCCACTGATAATCCAACCATCAGGATCGACAGAGCTCTTCGTCAAAATTCCAACGCATCCGAAATCAATTAAATCCGAGTTGGGACGAAAAGTCAACGGCGGTTACACAGCGGACAGTCTCGGACCGAACTGAGGCACCCGGCGGTGTCCCAGTGAGGTCGAAACACCCGAAGGGTGTCTTGGCAAAACCAAGACACCCTAGGGGTGTCTCGGCCAAGTCGAGACACCCTAGGGTGTCTCGGCCTGGCCGAGACACCCCAAGGGTGTCTCGGCCTGGCCGAGACACCCAAGGGGTGTCCTCACCTTTTACCCCCCCTCACTCCTCTTGGCCTATAAATAGACCCCTTGGGTCCTCATTCAAAGGGCTGGATTTTTGGGAGAGCAAGGCTAGAGTTTGGAGCTTGGAGCTGGAGTTTTGGAGAGCCTTGGCGAAGCCCTGCTGCAGCGAGGAGTGATCGTGCCTTCTACAGCAAAGGAGACTTCTTCTTCATTCCCACTTCTCTTTTCCTTAGTGTTGCCCCTTGGCAGTGATACTAAGAAGAGCAAATATCTCGCTTTAGCCGAGATAGGAGCTTCGAGTTTCTAGATCTCACGCGGATCGACGAAACTCTGCCGGATTTTTCCGAAACGGATCTGATCGACCGGTGGTCCACGGATATCAACATCCCCGTCACAGGCAAAAGACCCACGCAAGCAAGACCGCACCAAAACGGGATCTTGTGTTTATTTTCGATAAAGTTGTAATCTTTGTTTTGTTGCACAAGGAGATCTTATAAAAAGATCGACTTTTTATTTTCGATAGGTTGCTCCGATTGAACGGTCGGATCTACGCAGTACGACGGGTATTATCTCACCAAGGAAATAATAGCCGGGGGAATTAATTCACCAAGGAAATAATCGCCCTAATCTCGGGATCAAAGACCAAGCTTTGATCCGGAGGAAAACGACGTAGATCTGAGATCCGGTCCTCTCGAACACCTGCCTTATTTGGCGTTGACGATCGCCGAGCACCAGATCTGAATGAGTGAGTCCTCGAAGTCCCAAAGTTGAGATCTTTTTTAGATCTGAGTCTTCAATCCAGCAGGGCTTCGCCTCTCTCCAAAAATTCCCCCCTCTCAAATGAACCATGCCCTAGCCTATTTATAGGCAAATATCACTGTGCCCCGGGCCAAGGGTGGCCGGCCACCTCAAGGTGGCTCGGTTTTGGTCGAGCCCCTCGGGGTGTTGATTTCACCGTTTTCCGTTGTTTTGTCCGTGATTCATTTCGTTGTTGATCTGGACTTTGATTCGGTTGTGTGGTTGACTTGTTCGGATTCGATTCGTTGATCCGATTCCTGATTTGGCAGTAAATCCACTTTTGAGTTCGAGTCCGAAACTGATCTTGATTCGATCGTGATTCATCCGAGTCTGCTCTTGGTTGGATGACTCGTTGACTCCCCGAACCGTTGGCTTGATTCCGCACGCGAATGGATGCATTCCGTTGTTTGCGTGCGATTCGTTGACCTCGTCGCCTCATTAATCTGCTTCGTCGCGTATCACTTGGCTTCGGTGGTTTGGATAAGTCGCCCGATGATCGGTTTGTCGAATCGGCGTCGTCGAGCTGTGTTAAAGGACCCATAGGCAATTTTATACGCCTACAGATACCCCCTCCAAAGTATTTCAGCCTCGTTCTTTTATAGAAGAGTCTGGAATACTTTGGATGTGATTGTCCCATCGTTCAATCGGTTCCGATGGGATATTGGGAATGGCTTCCATTCTTGATTCCTTCAGTCCTCCAGGCTATTCGGTGCTTTGTCGAATGTCTGTAAGGGTTCCGGTGCTGCATTTATTGTTTGACCGTCTGTCGGAATTTTGAACTTGAAGTCGGTTCTTGATTTCTTGCCTTTTTTAGCTCGAGTTTGCTGCTTCAACACAGAATTAACCATCGGTCGTCGGCATTGAATCCTCATTTACAACGCGTTGTCCGGTGTTTGACACAGTTTATACTCGTATGTCTGCTGGAGTATACACAGTTTAAGCTCTTAAGGTATTGGAGCACGGCAGATACTTAAGTCACGAGACCAATAAAATTGATACGTCAATGACTCGTATTCATAGAATTTTTGGCAAATTCTCAGCCATCAACGGATTTGATAAGCCTTTACCGACTACTGTTTGAGTCGGGCTAGCATGCGGATTGTCTAAATCCGTTCCGCATGTAACGTTGCACTAAAGGAATGAACTCCCTTAGACTTTGTGCTATGATGTTGAATACATAGACTTTACCATTTGTTACGGAAATAGGTTACCCGGCGACACGTATTAGGCGTTGACTTTAGGATTTTTGTCTAACCCCCAGCCTTC
Source organism: Asparagus kiusianus (assembly GCA_022839385.1). Taxonomy (NCBI): domain Eukaryota; kingdom Viridiplantae; phylum Streptophyta; class Magnoliopsida; order Asparagales; family Asparagaceae; genus Asparagus; species Asparagus kiusianus. Next base: position 5,133 of record BQKN01061157.1, on the reverse strand, counting down.
AACGAATTTGATTAGCCTTTACCGACTACCGTTTGAGTCGGGCTAGCATGCGGATTGTCTAAATCCGTTTCGCATGTAACGTTACGCTAAAGGAATGAACTCCTTTAGACTTTGTGCTATGACTTCGAATACGTAGACTTCGCTATTGTTACGGGAATAGGCTACCCGGCAACGTGTATTAAACACTGACTTATCCCTACTTAGGCTTCGGGATAAAATACCCCAGAATCGAGTTCTGGTGTCTCTTTCTACGGAAAAAGACTAAACCGGCGATGCATGTTAGGCGTCGGCATATCCTTTCTTAGGATTCAGGATGAAATTCCCCGTGCGTGTAAGGCATGGATTTTGGTGTTATTAATAACGACCTGCCATAATGTTGAATATGTGGATGAGTGTTCTTTTTAACGGTTAAGAACTAACCGGCAGCGCTGGTTAGGCGCAGACTTATCCCTTCTTAGGTTTCAGGATAAAATACCCCAGAATCGAACTCTGGTGTCTTCTTCTACGGAGAAAGACTAAACCGGCAGCGCGTGTTAGGCGCAGACTTATCCCTGCTTAGGATTCGGGATAAACTTCCTAGGATGAATCCAAGATTGATAAACTCTTGGAAAAGGTTGGTGTGGGAAAGGAAGAATTTTATATTCTATTTCCCGGTCTTCTTTTAGGGTGAAGGCGAACCCGAATACAAGGAAGGAAGAATTTTATATTCTATTCCCAATTGGAGAGGAGACTCGAGGTGGGATCTCCACCCCCAGAATCCGGAAAGGTGAAACTAAGAGTGGGATCTCCACTCCGAGAATCGAAAAGACTCGGATAACCCTAACTGTCGGAAGGTTTGATTACCGAACTAAAGATGAATTTCTCGTTTATCGAGAATGAATTGTGGTTTTGGTCCTAACTGTAGGAAGGTTTGACCAAACAGGAGCTTGAGATGACCCTAACTGTAGGAAGGTTTGATCACTCGATTTGAAAGCGGACCTCTCGTTCATTGGAGGAATCGAGAGGGGATTTTGGTTGTGGTCCTAACTGTAGGAAGGTTTGACCAAGTGAGGGGTTTAAAACGATCCTAACTATAATAAGGTTTGATCGCTCGATTTGTGGGCCTCTCGTTCATTGAAGGAATCGAGAGGGGATTTTGGTTTTGGTCCTAACTGTAGGAAGGTTTGACCAAGTGGAAAGTGAGAGTGAGAGTACAAATCACTGTAGGATTGTTGATTCGTACAAATCACTCAAAGGGGGTTACTGATGTTAAGTGATAAAGACTTAACAAAAAGGGGGCTTTGACAATTCGTCAATGATTGATAAATCAGAATTCTAAGCATTATATCCGGACTCTAACAATGAAAATGTTGAGTGCACGAACATAGCGGAAGTTTGAATGGATTAAACAGGAAAGAATTTTGGTGGTCCTGCCGTCAATTAGTTTGATCGGTAGGGGATTTTGTGGCGGAGACTATGAGTCGTCAAACACCAATGAGAGTTTTGTGAGGGAAAATTGATCCAATGAAGTGATTGGATTTCATCTCAGCAAAAGAGTGTTCGGAAATTAGGAGTTTAGTGTTTATCACTTTATTCATCATGACCGGGTTATCTCTAAGAATATTACATTTAACATTCTTCCGGGAGCTTCCCGTTACATGAATTATCCACCCCCAGCTTTCTTTGCAAAACTGGGTGTATCATTGTATCAACTGCACGATCGGGTTATCCTTAAGAATACCACGTATGGCACTCTCCAGGAACTTCCCGTGGAAGAAAGGAAATAGTTTAGACTCATACACCTATTGGAGTATCAGGGAGCAGTTTAACCTCTTATACCGGTCGGAGGATTGAGAAATAGTTTATACTCGTATACTCTTCGGAGTGTCAGGAAGCAGTTTATACTCTTATACCGGTCGAAGTTGTGCCGTTCTCAACTGGCTTACTCTAGCGTTATGACGCCAGCTTCAACCAAGGTCTGGATACTATTCTTTAGCGTAAAACACGCCTTGGTTGGATGAAGGATCCTCCTGTGGTATGCGCAGTACTTCGGATCCGTAGTATCGTCAGCTTCCTCCTGATTCGTGATCGATGAGAGCTTGATCTTGTTATTTTTAAGGAGTGATTCGAAGATGGATGGAACATCTTCGTCCTTGAAGGAGTACTCTTTTTGAGGCCTCTGATACGAAGTCTTCTGCTATCTCCGGGAATGTTGTTGTAACGTTTGATTAGCATCGACAGCCGCTGCAGGTGTCTTGCCCTTACCATGGGAGGCGAAGTTAGAATGCGGAGGCTTAGTCATCGATTGACTCCTCTCGGCCTTCTTCTTTCGGAGGAAACGTTCGGCTTTTTCACCGCGCACCTTCAAGTCTTTCCATGTGTTGGACGGTGTTGTTCCCATTGCTTCCAACACGTCCAATGCAAGGTTGTTGTGGCAAGTCTGGAGAATGAACTCCTCAGTGATCGGGTCCTGATAGTTTATTGCTTTGTTCCGGAACCTCTTGACGAAGGTATCGACCAATTCCCCGTCCTTTTGTTTCTCGTCGAGCAACGTTCCGATGGATATCTCGGTGTCGTCGTCGAAGAAGTTAGCGAGGAATTTTGTCTCCATATCATCCCAGCTATTCACGCTTCCTGGCTTGAGGCGGCGATACCAATCGAAGGCGGCTCCACGAAGAGTACCAACGAAGGACCGTACCATCAGAGGCTCATTACCAGATATAACACCCAAATGCGATTTGAAATAAATCAAATGATGAGTGGGGGAACCCTTCCCATCGAACGGCGTGAAGTTGATTAGACTAAACTTCGCCGGATAGGGGATTGATTCCCACTCTCTTGGGTATGGACAAGGAATGCCCGTCTTCTTCACCTCTTGAGCGGAAATCAACGTATTGATTTTGCTCTCGAGGTTTTTGATCTTCAAGTTTTTACTTGTATCTTCGTTGGCATCCTCGTTTCCACCCCCTGCATTGATGGGAGAATCATTGGCATTGCGAGTTTCATTTGCACCCGTGTCCTCATTTTCCAGATTGTTCTGGTTACGACGACTTAGTTCGCCTTGTTGGTTCCTCAATGCCTGGATTTGTTGGTCATGCATCTCTTTCATGGTCTGCATGGCCATCTGCATCTCGAGCCTGAAGCTCTCCTGTTGTTTGGCTATGGCTTCTTCGAGCATCTTGGCCACTTGTTCCGCGCTTATCATGAATGACTCGCGGGGTTCTCCTTCGCTGGATACGGTGTTGTCTGACGCAACCGCAGAGCAAGCATCCGATTCCTCATCTTCTGAAGGTGGTCTTATCCGAACCCTACCATAAGTTCCTCGTGCGATGGCTCCGGACTGCAAACGGGTTAGACGCCGGGATGCTTTCAGAATCGACTCGAGATCATCCCGTGTCGATGTCCTTTTGCTGGTCATGTTAGCGGTGACCCTTGGAAATTCTCCATCTTCAACCGTCGTTCTTCTTCATCGGAAACGCCTAGACCTTAGCTTTGGCATTTCAGTGCTGAGCCTCTCGAAAACCGAAACTCTCTCGGGGACTGCCTTGATACAGTTACACTCAGACAGTACCGCCCGAATGAGCTTTGAACAAGGGCACTGAGTTTCGAGCCTTCGAGGGCGTCTCTTTCTGGTTTTATTCGTACCCCTAGCACGATAGTACAGCTCGTCCGTTTGAAAGTCGGAGCAACCTATCGTGTGTTGGCACGATTTCCCAGGTATAACGTCATCGTCATCGGACAACAACGTTTCCTTCTGAGGGCGAATTGCCTTCTTTGGGCTTTCGAGAGTCACGCGCCTTGAAACGCGCCTTTGTGGGCGTGAATTCTCAACAGGCTCCTGAACTTCAATACGCAGCGTAGTGCGCTTGGTTGCCCTGATTTCCTCATCATGTTGGGGGTTGCGGCGACCCCCAGTGTGTTGAATCGTTCGGGGCTTTTTCATTGGGCCCAAACGTTCTTGAACTGGAACTTTGCATCGTCCATCGGGAAGTGGGCCGAGGCGCTCCAAAACTGACTTCTTTCTCCTGGATGATTCTGTGTGACCTCCCAGAGTAGCCATGGGAATTGTCAGCAACTTCGTTTGGTTTACCGAAGGTTGAACCTGCTTCGAAGGCTGCAAAGGTTGCTCTTTGGCCTGAATCGCCACTTCGGACTTGGGCCTCCAAACTTTGCGGATTGGTGGCGGCTTCTTTGCTACTTCCTTCTGCAGCTTCCTACGGGCTTCTTCAGCTTGAGCCCGTGCATGCGCTGATAGTGCGCGGCGCTTGCGAATACGCTCTTCCCGCGTTAAACGGTTCGGTTTGATACGGACCCATTCCATTGTTGGCGGCTTGGAAGAAGCGCCACTCATCTGTTGTTGAGGCTGTTTGCCTCTCTTGTTCTTCAGATCTGCGTTGTAGCGGATCCCGTCAACGGACTCCATGGCCTTTGCGAATTGTTTCGTAAGGCGTTGACGTTGCCTTTGGCGGGCTCTCTTCGAGAGAGTCACCACGCCCTCCACGGCAGAAGGGTTGGCCAGAGTAGATCTGACCTGGTTGGGATTTGGAGGAACTTCACCTGACGCAACTTTGGCGTCAATCGGGGTGAGGTCGTCGTTGGTAGCTTCAACTTCTTCGTACCAATGAGCTTTTCTCCTGAAGGAGAGTTTCTTGGACTTGCGGGGGGAGGTTGATCCGGACGAGGATGACAGGTACGCCTCGAACTTCTGTTGGTCGAACTCGTATTCGACCTCCTCCACGACCGGGATCGAGATCCGCGGCTGCGATGCTCCGATCTCGGTAGCGAGATCGGCGGCTCCCACTGTGGTCGCCAGATTGTTCGCGGGAAAAATCGTGTTCTTCTTCATTGATTCCATTGCACACTCTTGTAATAGTTTATCAATTACAAAGATCCGGTCTTTTTATAAGATCCGGTTACAATAAAATCAAAAGAAAAGAAAAGAAAGATTACAACTTTTTCTCTTGTTTGTCGAACAAATCACAAACTCCTGTTTTGCGGTCGCTCGCTTGCGTGGGTTGTTTGCATGCGTCGGGGTTTATCCGTGGACCACCGTGAGATCTAGATCCGGTCGGATCTACGCAGTACGACGGGTATTATCTCACCAAGAAAATAATAGCCGGGGGAATTAATTCACCAAGGAAATAATCGCCCTAA
>BQKN01061156.1:97215-146803 GCA_022839385.1 Asparagus kiusianus | reverse complement strand
GAATTAGGGTTTTAAAAATCTGTTTAAAATAATAATAATTATAGAAAAATATAAATAATTATATGAAAATTATCTACACAGCAAAACGTACTAGTTGTGGTATTATAAACAAAAATACACAACAGTTGAATTAATACAACAAATTATACAATTAAACATGAATAATTAATAAAAATACAATTACTTATATTTAAGATCGAATAATTATATGATAATTATCTACATAATAAAACGTACCAGTTGTACTAATACGACAGATAATATAAAAAAGTAGTAATAATACAACAAATTGTACATAATAATACGTAATTAATAATACAACTTATTATACGAAAATATACATAATAATAATAATAATACCACATATTATTCAAAATGATACATAATAGTATCGGTAACACAACAAATAAATTCTATAAATTTTTACTGTACTAAATAAATTTATAAATATTTAAATCATTTAAATAAATATAAAACTTAGACTTTAAATCATAGAAAATTGTAAAAATTCGAGAAAAATATAAATACTCTTTTAAAAATCATAATTAAATATTTTAAAATACTAGAAAATTATTTTAATTAGTATCAAAATTCTTGATCCTTACACTCAAGCTTGAGATCTGCTCTTGCATTGTAATTTCTTTAATTAATAATGTTTGGTGAAAAATTTATAGTAAATAAAAGGAAAGAAATTTGATTTGTATTCTCTCGATCTTAATTACAATTTGAATTCCGATTACAAAAGAGAGGAGAATTGATCTGAATTCTCCCATTTGTTTAATTCTGGGTTCTTTATGGTGGCGATGGAGTACCTCCCTCGAATGCTCGCGTCGAGTTTGCTCTTCGTTGACGATCCGAACGTCTTGATTCACTGAAACGGTATTTTCTCCTCACGATTTGACGTTGTGGAGAACTTGCAAAGCAAGTTTGAGAACTGTGAACGAGTTGATAACTCAGAATGAGTTTAAACTCTTGAAAAAGAGTTGATTTGAACCGAAAAATCGGTTAATAAGCCAAGAGAATGCTCCAAGAACTTTATTGCTGCAGGAAACTCGAAGATGATCTGCTACAGGAAGCTTGAAGATGATCCGAAGGAGCCGATCTCTAGATCTCCAAGATACTCCAAGATCTAAAGATCCCGAACCCAGTTGAGTTTACCCTTATTTATAGGGGATTAAGGCATGTGACCACCCCCTTAATTCGCTCCTAAGTGGGGCTGAATGTGGTGTAACCGCCCCCGTAAACAGCTTCCCAAATCGCAGGGAAAACGGTTTTGAAACCGTTCAGTTCATACTTTGAACGAGTCAAACGCTGAAAAATAGCGTTTAGGGCCCGAACTCTGCGTTTTAGACTTAAAACTCAGAGTTGAGCCTATTTTGGTGGCTGAACGCACAGGTTGTGCTGTGTTGTAAAACTAAAACGCAGAGTTGGGACGCAGAGATGAACTCTGCGTTTTGGACCTGGGACGCAGAGTTGGGCTCTGCATGAACTCTGCGTTTTGGACCTGGGACGCAGAGTTGGGCTCTATATGAACTCTACGTTTTGGACTTGGGACGCAGAGTTGGGCTCTGCATGAACTCTACGTCTGGACTTGAGTGCAGGGGATGACCTTTGCATTTTTAACTAGAATGCTGAGTATGACCTCTGCGTTTTGATGTTATAACACAGGGATGACCTCTGCGTTTTGATGGTGAAACGCAGGGATGACCTCTACGTTTTGATGTGAAGAGATCATCAATTTGTGGTCTCTTTTGCTGGAGCGTTGCAAAGACTGTCATCTTATAATCTTCATCTTGACTCCTTGAAAATACGAGAGTCGTCAGATTGCAACTCCCGATGTTGATTGTGAAGGCTGTTGATTGGAACTTTCATCAGTTGTTGTGAAGGTCGTCAGATTGTAACCTTCATCGATTTACGTGAAAGTCTTCAAATTGTAGCCTTCTGGAAGCCGTCGAATTATAACTTTCATCATCGGTGTTTGATGAGGATTGGCTATCTGTTATGATTTTTAGACAGCCTACAAATAAGAAATTAATTGTGTGGCTCATGAGGACGTAGCAAGTTTGCTGAACCTCTTTAAACCTTGGTGTACTTTTCTCTACTGCATTTTCTTGGTGTTTTAGGAGTTTAGCGTAGCCCCAGACATTTCCCACCCAACATCTCATAAGATTAAACTGTATTAAACTAGAAAGACTGCTTTCAAACAATTAATACTATTTAACCTAATAAGGATTTCAATGATTTGAAAGGCTACTTCAAAATGTTAAAGATTTGAGGGAGTAATACTTAGAAAACCTTTTTCTTTGTCATATGATGATTGATTGTTATAAACCAATTACTGAGGACCTATCTGTGATTAGTAAATAATGTTAAAGAGCGTAATGATGTGAATTTTCTATTAAATCGGTGTAATTAGTTTCTTACCCAGATGCTAGGGATTCAAACAATCCAATAGCAGTGCACGGGAGTATCAAATGGGAAGTACGTAATATAAATATAGCATATAATCTAGTGAAATATGGACGAGCCATGAGGATATCAAAGTGAAATGTAATTGGTACTTTAGATGCTAAGGTGGTGGAAAAATATAGTCTGCGGTATCCAACTGAAAAATGGGACTGTGGGTATTAAGGGCCTGTTCGTTTATTTCCTAAAAACCAAGAAATGGAAATGGAAAATGTGGAAATCTCAAAATAATTCATTTCTTTCATTTCCATCCCTAAAACTCACCCACAACATCTAATAAAATATTATTTTCATCTAACAACTCATCCACATCATCTAATAAAATATATTTTTATCTAACCACTCATCCACCACATCTAATAAAATATTATTTTCATCTAACAACTCATCCATCGCATCTAATAAAATATTATTTTTATCCAAACATCACTCAACTCATCTCTTTTCATCATTTCAAATCACTCACATCATCGAATAAAATAATATAACAATTCACCTCATCTCATTAACATTTCATTTCTTCCATTTCATCCTAAAAAGTTATGAAAACACTTTTCTTAATCTTTCTTCACATCACCCAATAATACAATGACAACTCATCTCATCTCATTTCATTTCTTATTTTTAAGAATGAACCGAACAAAAGAAAACAAGAAAACTACAGGAAATAGGTTTCTTATAATTCATTTCCTTATTTTTTTGGCCAACCGAACAACATCAAAACTAGTTTTCTTAAAAAAATCACTCACATCATCCAATAATAATGTGACAACTCATCTCATTTCATCTCCATTTCTTTGATTTCCTTTTTTTAGGGGCTGTTCGTTTCGCAAGTTTTTTTGGGAAATCAAAGAATAGGAAACCTATTTCCTATAATAATTGTTTTGAGGTTGTTTGGTTGGTTTAAAAAAGAAGGAAATTATAGAATAGGAGATGAGACGAGATGAGTTGTCACCTTATTATTGGATGATGTGAGTGATTTTTAAAAAAAATTATTTTGAGGTTGTTTGGTTGGTTAAAAAAATAAGGAAATGAATTGGAGGTATATTATTGGATGATGTTTTGAGGTTGTTTGTGTTTGGTTCGTTTTTAAAAATAAAAAAATAGATGAGATGAGATGAGTTGGAGGTATATTATTGGATGATGTGACACATACTTAAGGAAATCAATTTCTTGTTTTTTTTTTAGGAAATGGATGGAAGTGAATGTTTAATGAGATGAGATGAGTTGTCACAATATTATTGGATGGTGTGTGTGATTTTAAAAAATGAGATAAGATGAGTTGTGATGAGTTGGATGATGTGACATATTTCTTGTGTTTGGTTTATTTTTAAAGGTAAGAAAGGAGTTGAAATGAGATGAGTTGGAAGATAAAAATAATATTTTATTAGATGTTGTGAGTGAGTTTTAGGGATGGAAATGGATAAAAATATTATTTTATTGATTTCCTTGTACCGATTTCCTTTTCTTAATTTTTAGGAAACCAACCAAACGGGCCCTTAGCAAACCAAACACTCTCAAAACAATTCTTCTTAGAAATAGTTTTTCATTTCTTTGATTTCCCACTTTTTTTTAGACAAACGAACAGGCCCTTAAAGTGGAAATAACCCTATATGTAATCACCTCGTGGACTAGCACGTGACCGCCATAAATACCCATTGGCTGCTGTTCATGAGAAACACCGTACAGGTTTCCACCGTGGTAGTACCAGCGCGTGCCACGTACACAGGTGCCAGATCTAGACCAGCTGATAAATCCAGCTCAGAGCCGGAGGCATCTGTCTCGGTCGACCCCGTATTTGTTTAATCAACTCGTGTCCCTTGAGCTTATAGATCTCCCTCTCTCTCTCTCTCTCTCTCTCTCTCTCTTTTTCGCCCATCACCTGTTTGTTAAATTGCCTCAACGAGAAAACACACATACAAAAAAGGGGAAAATGAGGGCCCTGGGATGGTGGCTGATGCTGGTGGGTTCCCTGCGTCTCGCCTCCGTCTGGTTCGGTTTCTTCGACATCTGGGCGCTTCGCCTCGCCGTCTTCTCCCAAACCCAAAGTAAGTTACCCCTGTAATTGGCATTCTCTTTTCCTGAAATGTTTTCTGTAGTGGCAATTTGATTACTGAAATATTGACAATGTTTCTAGAAGTTACTAAAGGATGTCAAATGCGCGCATTTAGCATAGGTTTAGAGCAGCATAAGAATGCCGACTAAAGCTGGAAACATGTTTGATAATATACTGCTGATGCGCTAATTATAGAATTATTAGATAATGAGAGTTGGAACTGAAGAAATGACTCGTACCCGTTGTGGACTAGTGAACGACAAGTTGGATTCAACACAAACACTGTGTACTCTTGGATATCTGAACCTGAAACTGGCTTTCTTGTTTTTATCAAATGGCAATTCTGTCCCTTGATTTTGGTGCCATTTGGAGTTAGAGTAACATTTTGGAGGTGTTTGCTTGGCCGTAGTGTTTAAACTGCATAGTGAACAAGATGGACTTTTCCTACACAGTAGCTGGACTAACATGTCTCTCCCCGAGTCCTTCCCTTAGTTTACTTAGCCGGGAAGTTGGAGCCGCTATCGCCATAGATGTTGTTATGTTGACATTGAATCGATATTTTTTACAGATCATGCACCATTTCTTCTCATCTCTCATTATGGAATTGTGATTCATAACAGATGGAATGTTTACTTGTTGTTAACGGTAATGATGGACCTGATTTTATAAGGAAAAAACTCCATGTATGATTCACAAATAGCTCTTCAGATCACTTCTTGGACTTGTCTCTGTAAATTCGCTTCTGTAGTAAGCTACTCTGTCAGATGCTATGCTTCTTTTGAAATTGAAGACTATGATCTCATTACATCTTCAGAGCCTTTTCAGCATTTGCTTTGAGATTTTTCTTTTTTTTTCTTCAGACGTATTTTATTTTTCTATCAAAATAAAACATAGTTATAAGAACATTGCATTGAAATTTTAAAGTTGATTGCTAAAAGGTGTATTCTTTTTTCGGCATAATCTGCATCATTTTGTAACTTAAGGGAACACACAATCTGTTTGATGGATGATGATTATATTTGTTACTAATTATATTTGTTACTAACACAGAGCATAACTGTTAAATGTAGTGACTGATGTTCATGGGAGAACATTTGGAGTTTGGACGCTTTTGACTTGTACTCTGTGTTGGCTTTGTGCATTCAACCTTGAGAACAAACCTCTGTACGCTGCAACCTTCTTATCTTTTGTCTATGCTTTTGGTCATTTTCTGACTGAATATTTGATATACCACACGATGGCTGCATCCAACCTGACCACTGTTGGTATCTTTGCAGGTAAGTTGCTTTTCTTCTTCCACCCATGTCCTCCCTTTGGTTCTTTTACAATATGGTAGCTGCAAGTGTATTCTCGTTTTATCTTTTTTAAAGCTTATATTCAGTTTAGAATATAGTTTTAGATCAATTTTATATGATAATTCAGTTCTAGTTTCATTTTTCAAACTCTGGGTCAGATCGCAAACAGATCTGTGTTGTCTGGGAAAGCTATAGTTCTCTGCATGTGTTTTTGATGATCTAATTGGTAATTGAATTTAACTAAGAATATCCTTTATTAACATGCTGCTGTACAAGCAGAACTGAACATACATTAAAGCTTATATTCAGTTTAGAGAATAGTTTTAGATTGTTTTTGTTTGATAATTCAGTTCTAATTTCGTTTTTAACTCTGGGTCAGATCGCTAGCAGAACTGTATTGTATGGGAAAGCTATAGTTCTCTGCAAAACTGCTAATTGGCTTTAACTAAGAATATCCTTTATTAGTACGCTGCTGTACATGATAATGGAAGTCGCACACCCTTCCTTCCCTCCTGTACTCTCAAAGATGATCAAAATCTGGGAATATTAGCACGGTTAAACTGACTTTATTAGTCTCTCAATATTTATATTGTAACTCGATGATTGAGATTCTAACCAATAGAACTTTTTGTTTGGGTACGGAATTATCAAAATGCTGATCATCGCCTCTACTTGATCTTAAACCAACTCTAATGGTAGGGTGTGGATTTAAAGAAGCAATGGACCATCTGACCTGATCCCAAACTGGATCTGCAGTGCAGGTGCTGGATCGTATGCCTTTGTTTGACTTATATATGCTTATGTCTTTTTTTTTCTTTTTTTTGGGGTGGAATTATGCCTTTGTTTCTTGCCTGGGTGGATCTTCTTACCTTTAGACCCTGTTTGGCGAAGGGTTAGAGAGAAAGGATTGAGGACAAAAATTAACGTAGTTAACCCATTTGTTAATCTGAAGGGTTACAATTTTTAATTCGTTAGGTTGGTTTATTTAATCCTTTGGGACAATTTTTTGTGTTTCGGAACAAAATGGATCATACGATCACTTTCTTTGAAAACGGAGGGCGTATCTCTTACTCCATCTAAATAGGTGGATTTGTACATCTCTTGTTTTGAGAGGTTAACTCATTTAACCCCTTAGCCCCTCTAGAGGTGTTTATAAATCCTTCTACTATTTTTTGTGTTTGGCAAATTATGTGGGGTTAACTCAGTTTACACCTCGTTCAATTTTTTTCTTCTTATGTGTTTGACAGGCTAAGGAGGGCTTTAGGGGTTAAACCCCTCCTTAAACCCTCATTTAACCCTTTGCCAAACAGGACTTTAAGTCTTTAACTATTTAAGTAAAATGAGGTAATTACTTAAGCCATAAAGTAGTTTATATGATAAAGAGCCACCCTGTTGCATGAAATTGGTGCCCTTTCTGCTGTTTGCTTTAATTGTCCACCGACACACAACATACTGTTCTTGTCCACCTTTAGCTATTCTAAGTAAAAAAAGGTAATTTCTTAAGCCATAAAGAGTTTAGACAGTAATAAAGAGCCATCCTACTACATAAAGTTTGTGCCTCTTCTGTTTGCATTAATTGTTTTAATCAACATTTTTGTTAGACATGAAATAAAGCTACAAGAGGATTATTGGCTGTAATACATCAGTCTATACTACCGTCAAGGAAATTGTCTATGCTACTTCTCTCTCTTTTATTCTTCAATTTAGGAGAGCAATATTCTTCATAGACTTTGGAGATGTCAGTCAAATGTTTATTATATTTTGGAAATGCAAAAAAACTGTTTCAACAAGCCTTTTGATTGCTTCATCACCAATCTTTGAGTATGAATATATCTTGTCAATCTGAGGGGGAAAAAAACTGAAGCCAAGAGACTTTCCTAAAATGTTTCATGTAGATCTGGTGCAGTTTGGTATGCTGGGGAGGTACATGAAGAGGAAAATTTGAAGCAAAAAGAAAAAAATTGTCGCGCGTATCGTGAACTGGTATCTTATACACTCAAATTTTTGAGAGAGTATATCATCCGATTTATTCCTTTAGGTTAATATTTACTTTATGCTTTCTTCTTTAGCATGACAAAAAGATTCATGGGCTGGTTACTGCAAATTTCAAATTCAGAAATTTATTATTCAGTAAGAAACAAACTCATGTCGTGGGCATTTGAGAGTGATCAACATTTTGATGATATAGAATTTTGGACTGTACAAGTCGCTTTTAGTTTGTTTGTTCCTCAAAATTAATTGTGTGACGGGAAATGCATAACTGTTCTGCCTACACATTATCTTTCTATTCTGAGCACTTATCTTTAACTGTATAATCTTTAATTGAAGTTTATATAGGTTTTGTCTTACGATGTTCTGTTTTGTGGTATTGTAGGCACGTCGATTATATGGATGTTGTTACAATGGAATTCACATGTATCAAACCTTACCTCGAAACTGAAATGATCAGTGTCAATTCTCGGCATTCAAATGCATCAATTTCTTGGGCCTTCTTGCTGTTCTTTGTTGGTAACCTTTGCTGCAAGCCTGTTTATCGTCATTTATGATGTTCATCTTAACTTTTTTATTTTTTTAAACATCGGCATGAGTTAAAATGTAAGCTACTTTGTTTGTTATCATAATTTTCTTGAACAATGAGATTATCCTTTTTCTAGCTTCAGCTACTGAGTATTTCAGCATAGCTTTTTATGATGGGTATGCACTGAAGTTATGGCCAAATAGCTAAGGCTGAAATGGCAGTCTGACACCTGATTTAGATGTTTCAGATCTTAGAGAAGCATTTACAGACCAAGAGATTTACATGAAAATGAAACAAATCGGATCATATGTACCTGTATTTTTAGGTTATGACTTCTATATTTTGGAGTGCACCGTGTATGACCATCTCTGTTACTTGTAACTATAATTTTTTGCTGTTGGGTTTGAATTGTTATTGATTTTCGGCTTTTCACTTTGAATATTTTTCTTGTTTTTGTTAAGATTTCTACACAACCAAGGAATACCCACCATATTTTCTAAGAAAATGCTAGACAATGGAAATTTGAAATGTCTTTATATGGTTTAAAATCTTAATGGAAAAGTATGGTCTAAGTAGGTTTAAGGTATATTATTAGAACTATCTTGGTTCTCTAATTATTGAGAATCACTTGGATAATTTGGAACTCAGATACTGGGGAGAGATATAAGTTACAATGGTGTTGAACTTTGGAAGTGTTTATGATATTTTCACAATGTTCGAGATGTGCCTTACATGGTAGGAGGGATTTGATTGGTTGATGATTGCTTGTGGAGTAGGATACCGTTTAGATAAATTATATAGAGTCAAATGAGATATCCATCAATTATACAATATGTTTATTGGGAGTGATCTTGATTAGCGTATATACTTAAGAATGTTTTATGTATGTCAACATGTTAGAAGAACTTGATTAGTGGATGATTGCTTCAGTAGTCGGTGTTTATATTATATTAGTGGCAAATAAATTTTCTATTAGTGGGCAACAATTAATAAGTTTGTTGAGAACTGATTTTGTATAATGAATTGCATGAACGTTAGGGAATGTATATGTTAATAAATGAGTCCATCAAGCAGAGTGGTACGTTGACATAACTAAACTTGCTTCTAAGCAATTTTTAGTTAATTATATGAATGTTTGATTTGTACTCCTCCGCATGTATTTTGGGAGCTTTGAATTTACAAGTGAAGGACAAAGATCTAGAAGTTTGATGTATAGCAATGTTATGGCTCCTATAACTCCTTTTTATTGTGTTGGGAAAATTGTTTGGTTCTTACAGACAACTCCTATATATGTTTGCTTAAAGACGAGATATAAGGTTTTAAGAGAGTTACGATTATATAGAGTTTTCTTTTTTGCCGGAGAAAAAGGGTAGTCCGAGCATCCATGGAGCATATTTCATTAGACAAGGAGTCATTTAGAAATGTAAATTTAGAAATGTAGATTGAGATCCTTTTATACAAACATAGCAGGAGAGGTATGCACAAAATGACATGATATTACTGCATCAAGAATGCGGTATAATACATGTTGTAATTGTTGATGTTCATCTTTCGTTCAAATAATATTGGTAAAACTGGAAGAATAAACAACTGCTCTGATAGTGATAAATTAATATGTTTGGGGATGGAGGATCACACTTTTTTGTTGGATTTTAATCCAAAGTCAATGGCTAATAAATGGAATGTTTTTATTGATATTGTGCTTGGCCTTAGAGTTCTGAAGACAAACATTTCTTCTTGAGTATTCATTTTCTTCGTTTAGACTAGAGCTCCAATCTAGTAGGAGTTTTATTTTCCATGTCTGCACATTCTTCTACTATTTTGGCAACAGATTATTATGTTATGTTGGGAAGAAATAGGGTTTAGGCTGTTAGTTAATGACACAAATTTTCTATTTAAGATGCTTGTTTCCAATGCGGAATTGTATTTAGACATCCAGGGCATGTTTGTTTCTTTCCCAAAATATAGGAAACCAATTCTAGTAGTAAAACACCTATTTCCATCCTTTTTCGTGTGCTTCTAGGAAAAAAAATATTATTTTTTCTACCATGGAAACATGGGGAGGAAATGTTTTCTATCTCATTCATTTGTTTGGTTCAAAAACCAAAAATAAGAAAACATTTTAGTTGGAAACAATTCTCTCATTATTAAACTAATATATTTTACAAACTCCCCATGTCACCCCATTATTTAATTATTAAAACCTACATTTCCACCAAATTTGTGCCCATTGCGTCACATTTTGAGAGGAAATGGTTTCTATCCAACATGTGATATTTTCACCACTTTTAAGAAAAACTTTCTTAAAATTTTTTGGTGAAACAAACGACGGAATAGGAAAGCTGCGGAATTTTTTTGGACTTTCTGATGGTATCAGGTTACTAAGGGTTTCCACTCGAAACACACTCCTAATGTTAAATATATCATTTTAGAATTATTGGGGAAAACATTTCTTAATTTGTTTGGGGGAAAGATAAATGCCTTTGAAGAAACTCTGTTGTCATGTGCTCATCTCAGAAAATATATTATATCTAGTAAAAAGATAGATTCACAATGAGAAAATGGTACGTGGCGAATTGGTTCATTAACTCTTGGAATTAAAGGTTTAATAAGAAACTGAGGGGTTGTTTGGTTGTATGTTTTTATCATGTAAAAGGATGTAAAGTTTAAAAAAGTGGATCCTAATATCTGCTTTCATCACTTTACATTGTTTGTTTAAATTCTCTTTTACATTAAAAGCTTACACCTTTTGATGATGTGTCACCGAAAGCAAAATCATCAAAATTAGGGGCTGTTTGGTTGTATGTTTTTACCACGTAAAAGGATAGAAAGTGTAAAAAAGTGGGTCCCAATGTCAGCTTTCATCACTTTTAATTGTTTGTTTGTAGTTGTGAAAATAATGTAAAATGATTTCATATACTGATGTGGCTTGTAAAGTGATTTCATAAAAAAAAGACATGATTTTAGGAGAAAGCTGACATTGAAGTCAGGAAAAAATAATAAAAAATAATTCCAACCAATATGATCATTTGAGTAGGGACAACTTTTTTACATTTTCCAAACAAATAATTAAAGTTACATTTGCAAACCAAACAATCAATTTATGATTCCAATGGAATAAAAAACAAACAAAGAAAAATATAAAAGTGAAATTGATGAGGTGGATAATAACTTTTCAAGTTGTGTCATAAATACACAATTTTACCAACAACAACCAAACAGCCCTTTAGGAGTAATTTGGTTGGAAGGCTGACACAATGTCATAAATGTGTCAAAAAAAATAAAATAATAAAGTCAAAACTTTGTAGAAAGTGGTGAGGTGGATAACCACTTTTCATTTTGTGTCATAAATACTCTAGTTTATATTATACTATCCAAACAATGTAATACTATTATTTTAGGATTCACAAAGATTCCTAACCAAACAATGTAAACACTCGAATAGAAAATGATGAGGTGGATAACCACTTTCTATTTTGTGTCATAAATACTCTAGTTTCCTAAATGCATCCAAACAGGCCCTTAGTCGTGGTCTCTTATGTCTTGCTGATGTGATGGGCCTTTTAATTCTTCACTCCAAAGCAACCCCTGGCAATAAAAGTCTTTGTTGCTGAAATTCTCTTCCTGCAAATAATGATAATTAAAGAATTTTTTGTCCTATAAAAAACTCTTGTCCAATTCTATTCAGATACACTAAAATAAAAAAAATAATAATAAAGGGAAAATCCTTCCAGCCCCCAAAAGCCAAGAAAAAGAGCTTCCCACCCTCAAGACTTTGTCAACGGGTGTTTTATCCTCAAAAATAAAGATTCTGTTCTCTGAGCCCCCAAAATACAAAACCCAAGAGATTAAAATATGTGAAGACCATAATACCATTCTCTCTCTCTCTCTCTTTCTTTTTTATTAAAATATGATGAGGATTATTTTATTATTATTATTTTTTCTCTCTCTTTATCATGATGTACTGAAATGATAGTTGAAATGATTGATGATAATTATTTTATTATTTTCATTTTTTTTATTATTTTCGTTGTTTGTATTGGGAGATTGTTAAAGTTACGGGTTAATTGTTAAAGTTACGAGTTAATTGTTAATGTTACGGGTTAATTATTAAGGTTATGAATCCTCTCTCTCTCTTTCTCTCTCATGATGTTACTTTGATGATATTGAAATGATTGAAGAGGATTATTATTTTATTATTTTCGTTTTTTATTCTTTTTGTATTTTTAGAATATTCGTTGTTAAGGATAATGGTTGGTTGTAAAGGTTATGCATTGATTGTTAAGGTTACAGGTTGGTTTGTTAAGGTTACGGGTTTGTTGTTAAGGTTATGGGTTTGTTGTGTAGGTTACGGATTTGTTATTAAGGTTACGAATTTAATTGTTAAGGTTACGGGTTTAATTATTAAGGTTACGTGTTTAATTGTTAAGGTTACGTGTTTAATTGTTACGGTTACGGTTTAATTGTTAAGGTTACGTGTTTAATTGTTAAGGTTACGGGTTTAATTGTTACGGTTACGAGTTTAATTGTTAAGGTTACGGGTTTAATTGTTAAGGTTACGGTTTAATTGTTAAGGTTACGATTTAATTGTTAAGGTTATCAGTTTAATTATTAAGATTACATGTTTAATTGTTAAGGTTACGGGTTTAATTATTAAGGTTATGGTTTAATTGTTAAGGTTACGTGTTTAATTGTTAAGGTTACGGGTTAATTGTTAAGGTTATGGATCCCTTCTCTCTCTCTCGTAACCTTAACAATTAAATCGTAACCTTAACAATTAAACCCGTAACCTTAATAATTAAACCCATAACCTTAACAATTAAACCGTAACCTTAACAATTAAACCGTAACCTTAACAATTAAACCCGTAACCTTAACAATTAAAACCGTAACCTTAACAATTAAACCGTTACCGTAACAATTAAACACGTAACCTTAATAATTAAACCCGTAACCTTAACAATTAAACCCGTAACCTTAACAACAAATCCGTAACCTACACAACAAACCCATAACCTTAACAACAAACTCGTAACCTTAACAACCAACCCGTAACCTTAACAATCAATGCATAACCTTTATAACCAATCATTATCCTTAACAACGAATATTCTAAAAATACGAAAAGAATAAAAAACGAAAATATTAAAATAATAATATTCTTCAATCATTTCAATATCATCAAAGTAACATCATGATAGAGAAAGAGAGAGATGATTCATAACCTTAACAATTGACCTGTAACATTAACAATTAACTTGTAACCTTAACAATTAACCCGTAACTTTAACAATCTCCCAATACAAACAACGAAAATAATAAAAAACGAATATAATAAAATAATCCTCATCAATCATTTTAACTATCATCTTAGTACATCATGATAAAGAGAGAGAGAAAATGAAAATAATAAAATAATCCTCATCATATATTAATAAAAAAAGAAAGAGAGAGAGAGAAGAGTATTATGGTCTTTACATGTTTTAATCTCTTGGATTTTGTGTTTTGGGGCTCAGAGAACAGAATCTTTATTTTTGGGAACAAAATACCCGTTGACAAAGTCTTGGGGATGAGAAGCACGTTTTCTTTGCTTTTAGGGGCAAGAAGCATTTTTCCCTAAAAAAAAACCTTGCATGCAAAATTTCCCCTGATTCCCACTTACCCTCACACACGAGTCTCCTCTCCAATTAATATTTCCACGTTATATTGACAAAACTGTTGATGGACCCAAAACTTTTGTCAAGAACCTCATGCTACTTTATGGCCAAAACTGCTGCCGAGAAAAGAAACGAGTCGGTTTCTTCAGCCTTGAGTTGCCCTAAAAACTTTCACGCAAAATGGCTTCACTTCCTGTCTTTAAGCAGCCACCAAAGTTGATTTGAACACCTGTAGGAAGGTTCCGTGCCCATGTCCAGGAACAAATTCCATCACTTTTGATATTAGAGGTAAAACTTTGAAATGTTACGAAATATATGTAATAATTTCATCAAAATTAATTAAAGCGAATTTAGAAAAACACGTAGATGTTAGATCTTAAATAAAACTTGAGATCTAAAACATTAAGCCATGATTAATTCGAAGAGATTAACAATAATCAAAAGGAGCGGAAGCTTATACCTGAATCCATAGATGAAACTTGAGATGTGTTTTTGGATCTTCTAATCTTAGGGTTTCTTTAGCCAAATTTTTCTCTAGATGTGGGTGAAGAGAATTAGAGAGTGTAACCCTAGATTAGGGACCATAACCCCTTATTTATAGATGTTGTACATTTGCAATTTGGCCCCTCATCAAATCACAATTACAACCTGGTATCTGCACATATAACCCTATGACTTATTTAAATACTCATTAACCCAAATTAATTGATCACTTTAGTGGGTTATCCTGAAAGATAGCAATACACATTGATTAATCATATGTGTCCACAAATAGATTTATTAGATTAAATCCAACAGTAGATCCGTAAAAGACTTGAGGGCAATATTTTATAGCTTGATTAGAGTGACAGAGTCTAAGCTTTCTCTTTGCATTGCGATATATTTTCTATTTTCTATCTGTTCATCAAATAAGTATGTGTCCCATATTGCCCCAAAACTCCAAAACTATTATGAATATTCATGATAATAATTTCTAAAGTTAATTTTTTTTTCACCGATAAGAATTCTCCTACTCTGTTGTTCGGATAAGGAGTGAAGATTCCCTGTTGCCCTCACCCTTTAATTTGTGAACCAGGGTTAGTAGCAAGTTGCTTCCTCATTGTTTCCATTGACACCATGAAAGCAATGTTTCTGTTAGTTTGGGGGTGGATACCAAACTCACCTCCGCCAGCGAGGAGCTCCGACGAGCTCGATGAATGATGCAGGCGATCGTGGACGTCGACTCAGGAGAATTCGACGACGAACGCGACCCTCGTTTTGATGACGAACGCGACTCTCGGTTGATGGCGAACGCGACCCTCGCGTTGGGCGACTCTGACCCCCGCGTTCGGCCTCCCACCCTCGCGTTGAGCTTATCCGTTGGCGACAGGCTGTCGCCAGCCCACAAATCCCGCCTATAAAACCCCCCTCATGCCCTAGGGTTTCTGGTGCTGAGCTTTTTCCCCCTTCTTCCGAACTCCTCTCTGGTGGCGGACGAAATCAACGCAGCAGCGTTCCTCAGCCCTAAAATCGCAGCAGCGATTTTATATCTAATCTCAACTTTTCAACAGTGAATTGAAAGGAGATTTAAGAAGAGGGAGAGAGGGGTAATTAAAGAGGGGTTTTTATTGTGGGGTTATTCATTTATTCTCAAGTGAGAATTGAAAGGGTTTATTCCCTTTAATTATTAACACTGTAGCTACAGTGTTCATTTGAGAAATCTCAGTTTTGGGATTTGCTCTTGATTTGTAATTTCTTGTTTGATTAATAAGAAATTATCTGTGTGGCTCCCGAGGACGTAGGCAGTTGCCGAACCTCGTTAAAACTTGGTGTACTTTTTCTATTCTGCGTTTCTGTTGCATTAGGGATTTAGGCGTTTAAATTCTCAACAACTGGTATCAGAGCGTGAAACGATCTAGAGAAAGTCAGATTCAAGTGGGAGCCATGGCCACAGATGAAGAAAAAATCAGACTTTGAGAAATTTGATGGAACAGATTTCGGATTCTGGAAAATGCAGATAGAGGATTATCTGTATCAGAAAAATCTGTATCAACCACTATCGGGGAAGAAGCCGGATTCTATGAAGGCAGATGAGTGGAACCTTCTAGATAGACAAGCCCTCGGAGTTATCAGATTGACGTTGACTCGTAATGTTGCATTCAACATAGCGAAGGAGAAGACCACGGCGGGTCTTATAGCAGCTCTCTCAAACATGTATGAGAAGCCATCAGCCGCAAACAAAGTTCGTTTGATGCGGCAGTTATTCAATCCGAAAATGGCAGAAGGCGCGTCAGTAGCACAACACCTTAATGAACTTAATACGGTTACAACCCAATTGAGTTCAGCTGAGATTGAGTTTGATGAGGAAGTTCGGGCGTTGATACTTTTGTCTTCCATACTAGAGAGTTGGAACGCTACAGTCACTGCAGTGAGTAGCTCGTCGGGAAAGAAAAAGTTGAAGTTCGACGACGTTCGTGATTTGATTCTTAGTGAGGAGATCCGACGGAGAGAGATGGGTGAAGCTACAACCTCTTCAGTATTGCATATAGAGTCAAGAGGTAGAAATTCAACCAGAGGAAACGGACGAGGAAAATCAAACTTCAGAGGTAGATCAAAGGACAGGAGGTCCAAATCAAGGAATCCAAGCAACAGCTCGAAGGCTATCGAGTGTTAGAATTGTGGAAAGACCGGGCATTACAAGAATCAGTGCAAAAGTGCACAGAAGGAGAATGAAGCGAAGGCAGAGGTGAATGTCACCTCCACCTCAGGAGGAGACGACGCATTGATATGCTCTTTGGAGAGCAAGGAGGAATCTTAGGTGTTAGATTCAGGAGCGTCGTTCCATGCTACCTCTCAAAAAGAATTCTTCGAGAAGTATACCCCCGGAAATCTTGGATATGTGTATCTTGGTGATGATCAACCATGTGCTATTGTGGGCAAAGGCGTGGTGAAAATTAAGTTGAACGGGTCAGTATGGGAGCTGAAGGATGTCAGGCATGTTCCCGACCTGAGAAAGAACTTAATATCCGTAGGCCAGTTGGCTGGCGAAGGATATACCACGACCTTCCATGGAGATGATTGGAAGATCTCAAAGGGCGCAATGACGATTGCCCGAGGCAGAAAGACTGGTACCCTATATATGACAGCAGGTGCACGTTGTTTGATCTCAGCTGCAGTAGGCAATGAAACTTCAAAGCTGTGGCACCAGAGACTCGGTCATATGAGTAAGAAGGGGATGAAAATCATGCACACAAAGGGAAAACTCCCAGGACTGCAGTCAGTGGAGATGGATATGTGTGAAGAATGCATACTTGGAAAGCAGAAGAGAGTCAGCTTTCAGACAAGTGGCAAAACCCCTAGGAAAGAGAAGCTAGAGCTCGTTCACTCAGATGTGTGGGGACCAACAACCACCGCGTCCATTGGTGGAAAACACTACTTTGTGACTTTTATCGATGATCACTCTCGGAAAGTGTGGGTCTACTTTCTGAAGTATAAGTCAGAAGTATTTGAAGCTTCCAGGAGATAGAAAGCTATGGTCGAGAATGAGACCGGTCTGAGAATAAAGAAGCTCAGGACCGATAATGGCGGTGAATATGAAGACACCACATTTAAGAAGTTCTGCTATGAGCACGGGATCAGAATGGAGAGAACAGTTCCCGGCACGCCTCAGCAAAATGGTGTAGCTGAGCGAATGAACCGAACGTTGACAGAGAGAGCCAGAAGCATTCGGGTACAGTCAGGCCTACCGAGGCAGTTCTGGGCAGAAACAGTCAATACAGCAGCTTACTTGATCAACCGAGGTCCATCGGTTCCATTGGAGCACAGAATACCAGAGGAGGTATGGTGCGGAAAGGAGGTAAAACTCTCACATCTTAAAGTTTTCGGTTGTGTAGCTTACGTGCATATTAGTGATCAAGGCAGGAATAAGCTTGATCCCAAGTCAAAGAAATGCACTTTCATCAGCTATGGTGAAGATGAGTTCGGCTACCGCATTTGGGACAATGAAAACAAGAAGGTGATCAGAAGCAGAGATGTGATATTCAACGAGAAGGTGATGTACAAGGACATGCATAAGACAGATGACTCAGAGAGCGAGTCAATATTTGTAGATGCAGATGATGTCCCGAGCAACCTCTCGGAAGAACCAAATGCAGAGGGTCCTCAGCTAGAAGAGCCTATTGGACAAGATGGTGCGCAGGAGCCCGACGCACCAGCTCCGATATGAAGAAGATCTTCTCGTCCTCCTGTACCCAACAGGAGATACATGAACTATCTGTTGTTGACAGATGGTGGGGAGCCTGAAAGCTTTGACGAAGCTTGTCAGTGTGGAGATGCGAGCAAGTGGGAGCTTGCTATGAAAGATGAGATGAAGTCTCTCATATCAAACCAGACGTGGGAACTAGCTGAGTTGCCCACGGGTAAGAAGGCACTCCACAACAAATGGGTGTACCGGGTGAAAGAGGAGCAGGATGGTTCCAGGAGATATAAAGCCCGGCTAGTTGTTAAGGGTTTCCAACAGAAGGAAGGAATTGACTACATCGATATTTTCGCTCCCGTGGTAAAGCTAAATACTATCAGGACCGTGATGAGTATTGTAGCAATTGAAGATCTTCATCTCGAACAGTTAGACGTGAAGACGACGTTTCTTCACGGAGATCTAGAAGAGGAGATATACATGCACCAGCCAGAAGGTTTCTCAGAAGAAAAGAAGAAGAACCTGGTGTGCAAACTCAGGAAGAGCTTGTATGGCCTGAAACAAGCCCCAAGGCAGTGGTACAAGAAGTTTGACGGCTTCATGCACAAGGAAGGCTTCCAAAAGTGCAACGCCGACCACTGTTGTTACTTCAAAAGATATCAGTCCAGCTATATCATCCTACTGCTGTATGTTGATGATATGTTGGTTGCAGGAGTAGATATGAAGGATATCAAGAATTTGAAGCAGCAGCTGTCAAAGGAGTTTGACATGAAGGACTTGGGTTCAGCAAAGAAGATCCTTGGAATGCAAATCACGAGAGATAAGAAGAGAGGCCTCTTGCAGTTATCTCAAACGGAGTACATCAACCGTGTTTTGCAGAGATTCAACATGGGCAACGCCAAGCCAGTGAGCACACCCTTGGCAAGCCATTTTCGTCTATCGAAGGATCAGTCTCCTCAGTCAAAAGAAGAGAAAGAGAGTATGGCTCAGGTTCCTTACGCCTCAGCTATCGGAAGTTTGATGTACGCAATGGTCTGTACGAGACCAGACATTGGCCATGCAGTAGGAGTGGTCAGCCGGTTTATGTCGAATCCAGGAAAAGCTCATTGGGAAGCGGTCAAGTGGATTCTGAGATATCTACGAGGCACCACACAGAAGTGTTTGCACTTTGGTAAGGGAGAGGTGGAAGTGCAAGGGTACGTAGATGCAGACTTTGGAGGTGAAGTTGATCACCGAAGAAGCACCACCGGCTATGTATTCACCGTTGGAACTACAGCTGTTAGTTGGATGCCACAGGTACAGAAGATCGTTACCCTATCCACTACAGAAGCTGAGTATGTTGCAGTGACTGAAGCCAGTAAAGAGATGATATGGCTTCAGGGCTTGTTGACAGAGCTGGGATTCAAACAGGAGAAGAATGTTTTGCATAGTGATAGCCAGAGTGCGATACACTTGGCAAAGAATTCAGCATTTCATTTTAGAACGAAGCATATTGCGCTTCGGTACCACTTCATCAGATCCCTGTTGGAAGATGACGTGTTAAAACTGGAAAAGATTCCAGGAAGTAAGAATCCAGCAGACATGCTAACAAAGACGGCGACAGATCAGAAACTGGAGTTGTGCGCAACTTCAGTTGGCCTTCATGCATAGATGATGAGGGCGGAGCCACACAAGAGAGGAGCTTGATGAGATAGCCCGTCGACGTCGGTTTAGTCTCCAAGTGGGAGATTGTTAGTTCGGGGGTGGATACCAAACTCACCTCCGCCGGCGAGGAGCTCCGACGAGCTCGATGAATGATGCAGGCGATCGTGGATGTCGACTCAGGCGAATTCGACGACGAACGCGACCCTCGTTTTGATGACGAACGCGACTCTCGATTGATGGCGAACACGACCCTCGCGTTGGGCGACTCCGACCCCCGCGTTCGGCCTTCCACCCTCGCGTCGAGCTTATCCGCTGGCGACAGGCTGTCGCCAGCCCACAAATCCCGCCTATAAAACCCCCCTCACGCCCTAGGGTTTCTGGTGCTGAGCTTTTTCCACCTTCTTCCGAACTCCTCTCTGGCGGCAGACGAAATCAACGCAGCAGCGTTCCTCAGCCTTAAAATTGCAGCAGCGATTTTCTATCTAATCTCAGCTTTTCAACAGTGAATTGAAAGGAGATTTAAGAAGAGAGAGAGAGGGGTAATTAAAGAGGGGTTTTTTATTGTGGGGTTATTCATTTATTCTCAAGTGAGAATTGAAAGGGTTTATTCCCTTTAATTATTAACACTGTAGCTACAGTGTTCATTTGAGAAATCTCAGTTTTGGGATTTGCTCTTGATTTGTAATTTCTTGTTTGATTAATAAGAAATTATCTGTGTGGCTCCCGAGGACGTAGGCAGTTGCCGAACCTCGTTAAAACTTGGTGTACTTTTTCTATTCTGCGTTTCTGTTGCATTAGGGATTTAGGCGTTTAAATTCTCAACAGATTCATCTTAATAATTTGAGGTCTAAATGATTAATAAATTTCATATTTTACCTGAGATAACATATTTATTCCTTGGAAGTTAAGGAAGAGTTAGCGGAGGTTCCATATCCAAATCCTCCCGTTTTATACTGATCCAATTTATAATAGACTTTATGTTAATTACAGTTCACTAAGAAGCTTCGTAGCACCCCATCATAGATATATTAGTTATTCAGAATCTAATTTGAAAGCAATAGAGAAGTTATTTATAAAAAAACACCCTATTGTTGACGCTATTATAGAGATGAGGACTTGTGTGCGCTCTCTCCCACCTTCAATATTTTTTCAGCATGCTTCTCTGTTGGCAGTGCTAAAAGATTTCATCCATGTTTCTAAAAATCTTCTTCCTCCTCCTCTTAAATCTTGGAGCCTCAGCTGAAGATAGCTTCATTTACAATGGATTCAGCAACGCCAACTTAATCCTCGATGGCATCGCTTCGATCACATCCAACGGCCTCCTCGAGATGACCAACACCACATTAAACATGAAGGGCCACGCCTTTCGTCCGAAACCTTTTCGGTTCATGTCTCCAATGGGTAAAACTCTCTCCTTTTCAACCACTTTTGTGTTTGCAATTCGCTCTGATATCTCGGATCTCAGCGGCCAAGGAATAGCCTTCGTTGTGTCTCGAACCACTGATTTCTCTGCTGATACAGCCCCAAGCCAGTTTCTTGGGCTCTTCACTCCCAAAAACAATGGCAATTCGAGCAATCACATCTTTGCCATTGAGTTCGACACTTTACAGAACCCCGAGTTTCGAGATATCAACGATAACCATGTTGGAATCGATATCAATAGCTTGATCTCTAACCAGTCCCTTCCTGCTGGTTATTATGAAGATGGTACTGGTTCATTTCAGAATTTGACTCTAATCAGTGGCAAGCCGATGCAAGTTTGGGTAGATTTTGATGGAGATAAAATGCAAATAAATGTTACATTATCTCCAATGGGAATGTCTAAACCTATTAAGCCTCTTCTATCTGATATCGTTGACCTTTCGAGCTTGATTTTCGACAATATGTATGTCGGTTTCTCTGCAGCAGACGGTCCTTTTCGTACTCACCATTATGTTCTTGGGTGGAGCTTTAAAATGAATGGAGCAGCAGATCCACTTGATTATAAAAAACTTCCTGAACTTCCTGCCATCAAAACAAATAGCAAGTCAAAGACTTTGGCGTTATGGCTGCCTATATCTTTGAGCTTGTTTCTTCTATTAGCTGTTGCTGCAACTTTGCTGATAGTGAGAAGAAGAGCGAAGTACGCTGAGATACGTGAGGATTGGGAACAAGAATACGGGCCTCAACGATTCAAATACAAAGACTTGTACCAGGCGACCAATGGATTCAAAGAAAGAGAGTTACTGGGCAGTGGAGGCTTTGGTAGAGTCTACAAAGGAGTTTTACCTGATTCAAACACTGAGGTTGCAGTGAAGAAAGTCTCCCATGATTCAAGACAAGGAATGAGAGAGTTTGTAGCAGAAATCGTTAGCATTGGTCAGTTACGCCATCGAAACCTCGTTCAGCTCTTAGGCTACTGCCGTCGCAAAGGTGAGCTCATCTTGGTCTACGATTTCATGCCTAATGGTAGCCTAGACAAATTCTTATATGACCGGACGAAGTTAACCCTCAATTGGGCTCAGAGGTTTAGAATCATCAAAGGAGTAGCCTCCGGTCTTTTATACCTACACGAAGATTGGGAGCAAGTTGTGGTTCATAGAGACATAAAGGCTAGCAATGTGTTGTTAGATAGAGAATTAAACGGACGACTTGGTGATTTTGGCCTCGCAAGGTTATATGATCGAGGGACTGATCCTCAAACAACGCATGTGGTCGGAACAATGGGCTATCTTGCGCCAGAGCTTACAATGAACGGTAAAGCTACAACTGTGACCGATGTTTTTGCATTCGGTACTTTTATGCTTGAAGTTATCTGTGGGAGGAGGCCAATTATGCCTCATTGTGTCGGCGTGGATTTGATTCTTGTGGATTGGGTCTATGAGAATTTTCGAAGGGGGTTGCTGATCGAAACAATGGACCCGAGGTTGGGGGATGAGTACTCCGCCCATGATGTGGAGTTAGTTTTGAAACTTGGGTTGTTATGTGCACATCCAGTCCCTGCATCGAGACCAAGTATGCGACAAGTGATGCAGATTTTGGATGGTGACGCTGAAATGCCTGAATTGGTGCCAAGTTCCCTGAGTTTTAACACTCTCTCTTTGTATTAGAATGTAGGGTTTGATAATTTCATTGTGTCTCCGACTTTGTCTGCGGGTTCTATTTCCTCCGAGTCCACTGGTCGATGATTAATAGGTGGGATTTTTTTTTTGGCTTTGTCTTGTTTTGTTTTCTTATTGAAATTGAGGAAGATGAAAGTATATGAACCGAATGAAAGCATAAAAGATTCCAATATAAATAATAAGAGTATCCGTGAATCAACCATTCAAATTTGATCCATGAATTGTGTAAATGAAAAGTATTCATTTATAGACCTGAAAATCAAAGATCTTGCTAATAAAACAATCACAATTAGGATTGAAATAGAATGAATCACAAAAGATTAAAAAAATAGTTTGAATTTGTGATGATTAAAGATTGGAATCACATAAGGATATTTGGAAAATATTCAAAAGAAAAAATATCTGACTAATACGTAAATCTCATTATTTTATAAAACCCGCATGGAAAATATATACATACATATTCTTGCCTGTTGCTTTAAAAAAAGTATACACATATATTACTATGTATCATTAAGATTCTGAGGATCAATGCACAATTTTTCTTTGAATCAACAAAAAATTTATCAACAAATCCATTTAGAATGATGAAACAAATCAAGAAGGAATTGAGAAAAATCAAAATACAATGAACTTTATTTTGACTATAAAAAAATCGTTTTCTAGTATTTCTTGTGACTTATTTTCTTTGTCTCAAACCCATGTTTTTTTTTACAAATTATCACAAAATCAATTACTCCATTTGAGATCTGTACTTCAATATCAGGGTATCTATCCTTTTCTTAGTGATATAATCAAGAATTATTGTACAACACTAGGAACATTTGATTCCAAACGAAGGTATAAGAAAATTCATAAGTCTGGAATGAGCAAATGGAAAAATTAGTTAATGAGTCATTATTAATATAATTTATCTCAGACCAAATGGTCTTCCTTAGTACCGGAAAAATGGCGAAGTAGAGTCAATCAATGTCATACAATTCAAAAGAAAGACTCAATGAAATTGGATTTATATAGGAAAAAAGACTAATTAATTCATTACATGAAACAAAACTTCTATCCATATGCAGTCGATTCATCAATCTTCAAAAAGAAAAACTAAAAAAATATTACGTATATGATCTTTTATCATATAAATATATAAAATATAGGAATAGTGGAAACTCATATATTTATGGATCAACATTACAAATGCGGGACGAAAAATTCCATATAATTTCAGTAGATCGAAACCCAAATATTTTTATGGATTGATAAGTATAGCTATTAGTGATTATCTAGAAAAAAGATCTATTAATCTATTATTGATACGAACAAAAATATGTATAATTTTTTTTGATTGTAGAATTCTCCATTTTTGTACTCAGAATAATATTGAAATTAAGATCTGGACCAAAACACATATCAATACCACTATTAATAAAAATGCTAAAACCGAAACTAAAAATTTGAAAAAAAGAATCTTTTCTCTTTTATGATTGACCACAAAATAAAACCATCCAATAAAAATATTTTTTTTTTGATTAGATGGGAATGAACCAATAAAGGTTATATAATACCATATCAAACCCAGAACATTGGTTTTTTTTCTAGAATTTGTGCTTATTTTTTGATGCGTATAAAATTAAACCAATCATACTAATCAAATTACTTAGTTTTCATTTTTATTTATATGAAAATATTAGTCAAAATAAAAAGATTGACATAAATCACAAAAAAATCTTCATATATTAGCTAATCAATGAGAATATCTTGAATTAAAAAATTCAAAAATAAAACAAACAAACAAACAATGCCAAGAAGATTTTGTATCCGATCTAAAAAAAATGTCGAAGAAGATTACGCAAGAGCAGACATTAAAAAAGGTAGAAAGAAAAAACAATTCAAGAGTAAGAAAGAAGCAAAACTTAATTTCTTCCTGAAAAAATATTATCTTTTTCAATTACGATGGGATGATCCCTTGAACCAAAGAATGATCAATAATATCAAGGTATATTGTCTTCTACTTAGACTTCATAAATCTAAGGGAAATTGCTATATCCTCAATTCAAAGAGGAGAGATGCATATGGATGTAATGTTGATTCAAAAACACCTAACTCTTACAGAATTAATTAAAAAATAGAACATTTATTATTGAACCAATTCGTTTATCTATGAAAAAAGATAAAAAAATATTGTATATCAAACCCTAGGTGTTTCATTGGTTGATAAGAATAAGCGCCAAACTAATAAAAAATGCATAATAAAAGATAAATATGTTGATAATTTTTTTTGATAGATTCATTGCACGACACTGCAATATGCTTGTGAATAGAAACAAAAATCATTATGATTTGCTTGTTCCGAAAAATATTCTATTTCTGAGACGTCATAGAGAATTGAGAAATTTGTTTTAATTCCCGGAATTGGAATGTTGTGGATAGAAATACAATATTTTTCAATTAAAATAACACAAAAACTGTGCACAAATTTTGAACGGGAAAAAAACATCTTAATACAGATGCAAATAAATTTAGGTTGATACCAATAATGGTAGTCATTTTGATATGTTAAGAATCCATATGTATCCCGATTCAGAATTAGTTAAATTAATTAATAGTATATTTCTTATAAAACATCTATCGTATGACATATTTGCTAGATAAATTAAAAGTAAAAAGATATATGCTATGTTACATTCTAGTAAATGATATCGATTTAATTCCTTAACAGTTGGACCTAGGAAGAAATTAACAGAATCTTCTTTTTATGTAAAAAAACTCTCTATCGTGAATGCATAAGTGTATCATCTCTTTTTATCCGAATGAAATTGCAAATTTTATTTAGATAAAATAAATAAATAAAGTAGTATATATCAAAAAATCAAGAATTTTTGTGGACTAGCTCTAGATTAAACTAACCGGAAATAACTATTATAATAATAAATATTTTTCCTGATTCAGTAAAATCCACATAAAAGAAAAAAAGAAAATTTATTTTTTATGGTAAAAAATTCATTTATCTCAGCTATTCGATATGGAGATTTACTTCATATTTGGAATTACACAAAGGTGATTTTTTATCGCAAAGGTGTTTACGAAAAATTCTGGGAAAACATCAACTGTTGCTGGATCATTTGTCAAAGAATAATAGAGTATGTTATAAGAAATTAATTGGTCAATTGGTGATAAACCTCGTTTGAGAAATTCATGGAATAATGAATTAAAGAAGAAAATATACGACTATACCGGCTACAAAAAAAATCTCATGATAGTTAATATGGGCCCTCACCACCCATTAATGCATAGTGTTCTTCAACTAATTGTGACTCTCGATGGTGAAGATGTTATTGACTATGAACTCGTATTGGGTTTTTTACACAGAGGGATGGAAAAATAGCAAAAAATCGAACCATTGTACAATATTTTGCCTTATGTAACATGGTGGGATTATTTAGCCACTATGCTCACAGAAACAATAACAGTAAATGCACCAAAACAACTGGAAAGTGTTCAAGTACCTAAAAGAGCAAATTACATTAGAGTAATTATGTTAGAACTAAGTCGTATAGCTTCTCATTTGTTATGGCTTGGACCTTTTATGGTGGATATTGGCACACAAACTCCTTTTTTCTATATTTTCAGAGAAAGGAAATTGTTATATGATCTATTCGAAGCCGCCATAGGTGTACGAATCATGCATAATTATTTTTGTATTGGGGAAGTCGTCGTGGATTTACCTTATGGATGGATAGATAAGTGTTTGGATTTCTATGATTATTTTTTAATAGGAATTGTTGAATATCAAAAACTCATTACCCAAAATCCTTTTTTTTAGAATGGAAGGAGTGGGGATTATTGATGGAGAGGAAGCAATAAATTAGGGTTTATCAGGACCGATGTTACGAGCCTCTGGAATCCAATGGGATCTTTGTAAAGCTTAACATTATGACTATTAGAATAAATTTGATTAGGAAGTCCAATAGAAAAAATAAGGAGATTTACTAGCTCGTTATTTAGTACAAATCAGTGAAATGAAGGAATCTATAAAAATTATTCAACATGCTCTAGAAGGAATTCCTGGAGGACCTTAGGAAAATTTAGAAGTCCATGTTTTGATAGAGCAAAAAATTCCGAATGACCTAATTTTGACTATAGATTTGTTACTAAAAATCTTTCGCCCAATTTTAAATTATCAAAACAAGAACTTTATGTGAGAGTAGAAGCCCCAAAAGGAGAATTAAGAACTTATTTAAAAGGAGATAATAGTGTTTTCCCGTGGAGATGTAAAATTCGTCAACTAGGTTTTATCAATTTGCAAATTCTATGTCTACTAGTTAAAAGAATAAAATTGGCTGATATCATGATAATACTAGGTAGTATAGATGTTATCATGGGAGAAGTTGATCACTGAAATGATAATTAATATGACAGAAATAGAAGTACAAACTATCAATTCTTTTTCTAAATCAAAATCCTTAAGGGGGTGTTAGTCAATTGGGACATTTTCATGCAAAATGGGATAATTGTTAAAGTGGAATAATGTTTCGCTAGTGGGATATTTTAGTGGGATAACTAGGAACAATTTTGTGAAGCGGGATATTTTGATAAAATAACGTGGGATAAATTTTTATAATCATGAAGTATATATTTATGCATTTTGAAGATATAAATACTATTTATGTATTTTAAACTTACTATTATTGATTGATAATTGCTTACAAGAATGTTCTTTACTATTAAATAACTTTTGGTTAGACTATAAGATATTGACAATTATTATTATGATGATGGTTTAATGATGGTGATAACCATAATAGGAAATAAGTAAAGAAAAAAATAACAAAATAAATATGAGTTCTAGTTTTTTACCACCTAGTTCCAAGCTAAAACTTGGAATAATTTGAGAGACTAGAACTCTCATTTTTGTATAGAAAAATAAAAAAAGTGGGATAATTTTATACCATTATCCTAATTCTAGTTTTGTTAAAGTTCTACTTGACTAACACTGTAAAATTTTATTCTAACTTTAGTTCTATATGACTAACACCTTAAAATTTTGTTCTAGGTTTAGTTCTATATGACTAACACCTTAAAATTTTATCCCACAGATTATCCCAGTTCTAATTTTAAGTTCTAGGTGACTAACCCCCCTAAAAGAATTCTTTGGCCTCATATGGATATTTGTTCTTATTTTAACCCTTCTATTAGGAATCATAATAGGGGTACTTGTAATTGTGTAGTTAGAAACAGAAATATCTGTAGCAATATAACAACGTACATGCCTGAATATGCTAGCCCATTAGGAATTCTTCAAGCTCTAGTAGATGGGACCAAATTACTTTTTAAAGAGGACCTACTTCCATTGTTTAGCGTGGGACGGTCTATAGCGGTCATATCAGTTCTACTAAGAGGGTGTTTAGGGCGGCTTATTTTGCTAGAGTAGTGTTATATGCCCTTAAACATCCAATACATTTTTGTCGAATATTAATTAAGTTTTATTGTTATACATATTGTTTGGGTATTTTTATATAATTGTTATATTATCCTTAAAAATTATTTTGTTAGATCATGCACTATGATGGTCACTTGCTTGGAGATAAGATCACATTCAGAGGTTTCTTAAATTTGTGCTTAACCTATAACTAGTAAAACATAGCTTTGTTATAACAGGTTATTATGCATGACAACCACATGTGAGATGTGATGGTTGATCTCAGCCACCGGGAATGAAGATTCCCCAGGTGTATGTCATAAACACATATTTGATATGCGTAGCACAAGACCTTATTTGGATTCTCTAGGACAAGTCACCTAAGAGATAGAGAATTTGAATTGTTATGTGGTCCCTTAGACTTGATGATATTATCATTTTCGATTTGATAATTTAGTATACTTTGATATGATGGCTAAACTTATTTTACAAGTGCTATACAACCTAAAATATAGTGTTATTAGATTTTATTTAGGAAAATGATTGATATCTAGATAAGATCCAATATACTTATTTTTATGAGTTAATTTATTATGCATATCCCATGAGGATATTAAATTCCCATCAACGGGTGTTTTTTGAAAATTATTTTTAAAATTTATTTTCTATAAAATAAAGTATTTTGATGTCTCAAAATAAATTTTATTTATGTTCATAGGAATGCAATTTTAGGAATGAGCAAATAGGTGATTTATTCTGCCCAATAAAGTTACCTAAAATAAATTGATACGGAAGGGGACTGAATGTAAGATAATATTATTCTCGAATATTTAATCCCATATTATAAAAGAGCTTTTATAAACAATTGATCGGATAGGGATTTGATTGTTAAATTAAAATTATTAATTTGATTAATAGTTGGTTCTCGATATGGGACCCAAATTGGTCTCACTAATATCATTAGAAGAGGCTTACATGCAATATAATTCTATTTCTATTTAATTGTTATGGAAAAAATATTCTTTCTTTAAATGTTATGGATAGTGTTTTAAACAATTAAGAAATATTTTGAAATTAAAATCTATAAGGCAAGCCCAATCCTATATAAGGGTTCATATGTAGTCTTATGAAAAAAATAAAGTAGAGAAATAGAAAATTGAGAACCAATCTCTTAGTATTGCTCCTCTTCAGTGACGGGTGGATTTCGATTGGAGGCTTTTTCTCTTGAGAAAGATATTTCATATTAATCTTGGGATAAATTATCAAAGAAATTCAAAAAGTGTTTCAGGTATTCTTCTAGATTTTAATTAATTCTGATTAATCTACATGATATGCAATTCTCATTGCATTGTATGTTATGGTTCCTACATTTTTTATGATCAAACTAGCTTTTAAGCTAGTTTTTTATTTCTACCTTTGGTAAAATACAAAATTAAGTAGCTTATAAGTTACATTTTAAAAAGCTGGTATACCTTAACTTTTAAAAAATTAACTTATAAGCTCACCCAAATAAGCTAGGTTTTACCAAACAAATGACTATACTACCCAAACAATTTTATTTTTATCATAAAAATCAAAAGTCACTATAAACTAGAATAAATTATAAGCTTCAAAAAATAAGCCTTCCCAAACACCCTCTAAGTTTTTTAGTAATTCCTTTTTGGTATCACTTTATTTTAGCTGATCTTAGTATAGATTTTTTTTTTATGGATCTCCAGTTTAAGTATTGCTCCTATTAGACTTCTTATGTTAGGATATGGATCAAACAATAAATATTCCTTTTCAGGCGGTCTACATGTTGCTGCTCAATCTATTAGTTATGAAATACCATTAACTCTATGTGTGTTATCAATCTCTCTACGTGTGATTTGTTGGAATATGATTATTTTTCTTTCTCTTTAGAAATGAAATTAATGTAAAAAGGTTGAATATTATTAAATGGGTTTTTTTATTTTTTACTCATAAATTTTTTATTCATCATTAGGGATGATGAGTTAAACTCGACAGTTATATGAGTAAAACCAAACTACTTAGAAATTTGCAGTAAGAAGATAAAATTTCATTCCCTATATACAAGAATATAAACATAAGCAGAGTAAACTGTTTATCCCAAGATTAATAATCTTTGACTAATTATTATATCTTGATGCAGGTATAAAAGATCAGTTGTATGGGGTTACACTACTACTGTCTTATATGTATTATCGATACCGTGGATCAATCCAAAATCAGTGGACAGTTAGGAATAACAAGGTACATAAGAGATTAGTAACAGAAATAATGTAAGATATCAAAAATGATATTTTTTATAAAACAAAATTTTGGATAAAATAATTCATAATGAGGACTTTAAGTTGGTAGAAATGACCAAGCAATACTTCCCCACAATTCCTATCTAGAGTATGCTCTTATTTGCTGATTAAAGAAATGGCTATAAAAAAAAGAACTAATCCTTTATTTCCCCCCAAAGTATCCTCTCTTTGAGTTTCTTAGAAAGAAGAAAGAAAAGAAATGGAATGCAAAAATAGAATGAGAAAAGAAAAGAAATAATAAAATATTTTTATTTATTATTTTCCCATCTATATCTATATCTATACATATAGAGTAGAATTAGTATCATGAATTTTGAATTAATGCCTAATTCTTTCTTTTTCTTTCTAGTCATTAATATAATGAGTATTTTATTGAAGGATTAAGTTATTACCAAACAAAAATAAAATAGAAATTCTATTGGATAAGATCAATTTGGAAGCACATTTTTTATTCTAGCAAGTAGAGTTTCATTGCTCTAATTTTTGGCTACCTGATATATATTTATTGTAATTACTATCTAAATTAAGTAAAAATGGAGATAATATTAAGCAAGTCCTTACATTAATGTTCGGTCATAGATGTGCCATATGAAGCCGAGGTCTCGTGTAAAGTCTGAGAATATCGATATAAATGGTGATGTTATTATCAACTATAATTATCTAACATTCAAGTACAGTTGATATATTTGAGGCACAATCAAAGTATGGTTTTTGGGGGGTTGAATTTGTGGCGCTAACCTATAGGTTTATAGTTTTTCTAATTTCTTCTCTAGGAGGAATTAGTCGTAGGTTATCAAATAGAGTATTTAGGTATCAAATACAGTTTATTTTACCTTGTTTCTATTAGTCCTTATGACTGCTCCCGATCAGATCAGACTTTCTTATTATTTTATTTTGGAGATATTCTGCATGCTATAACATTTGATTTGATAATTTTCCAACATGGAACATATTTCACTAGAAAAGGAGTCATTCAGAAACGTGGCTTGAGATCCTTTTATACAAACATAGCAGGAGAGATATGCATCAGAATGATATGATATTGTTGTCGCCTGTGGTTAAAACTGGAATAATACAGATATAAAGCAGCAAATAACTGAAAGAAATCTGAAGTACAGTAATTTAAAATTTCCAACTCAGCTGCTGTGCGTTTGTAAAACGCTGTGCTTAAAGCATTATTTGGCCTACTCCGGTGCAAGGATCCCAAGGCCAAATTGCTTCCAGGAACAGCAGTCCAGTACTCTGGTGTGCACCAACCCAGTACTGTCAAGATCTCCTCGATCTATCAGGCAAAGATCTCCTCGATCTCCTCAGGCAAAGATCTCCTCGATCTATAAGACCTTCTCGGTCTAGGCACTGTTCCTACTAACACTAGCTATTCTACAATATATATCTGTATATATTGATTGTTGTTTTTAGAATGAATTTTCCTTAAGGATTTGAGGTCTATTTATAGCGTTTGGAAAAATACTATGCACTAATAAAATAATATTAGTTACTATTCATGTGGGACCCACGTCCTAAAAATTCTCCAGTGGGGCCCACCACTTTTTCCCATTTTCAAAAAGGTGGCTTATTTGTCAAAGAAGTTAGGCAGAGAAAAGAAAAAATGAGGGCTGCTTAAAACACGAGGGCGGCTGTCACAACAAAACAAAAAAAAAAAAATCTCCAACAATCCCCCCACATTTTTTTTATATAACTAGTATCGTGTAACAGTGCCGTCGTTTCAATCATTGTGCATAAGGTAGATGTCGCAAGGACTTGAATCCTCCTTAGACCAACTGAATAAAAGATAGGTGCATGGTGTCGCAGAGACTTGAACCAGCCCATATCTAAAAATCCAGCGATCACACAAGATCAAACTTATCTGTGGTAGTTTTCACTTTAAACCACACTTGCCTTTGCCTTTGCCTTGCCTTTGTCTTTGCACATTTATGGCCCTGTGCATGTCCTGGTTTCTGCTAGGGCTCTAGGTATCTTTCCACAAGATACCATAGGAGACGGCCAAATCTCCATCCATGCATAGGTGAGTTCTTTAGGCATGTTTCCTATCAAACATTCCGCATCCGAAATGCTTTGAACTCATTAAGGCTTAAAAGCCATCCTCTCTCATGATGGGATTCCAGGTGAGTCCTTTAGGTGTGTTTCCTATCTAACACCCCGCATCCGAAATGCTTTGGACTCATTAAGGCTTAACAACCATCCCCTTTACATGATAGGATTCTAGGTGAAAAGATCAAAGTTTTACTCGGGTAGTTCAGCCAGGTAAGGATAGTATTAAAGGTTGATCAAAGATCAATTAAGTACCTCGTTCCTTGCGGAGCGCGTTACGCAACCCCCAAACCTTACCTTAGACACCGACTAATCTAAGAAAACTTGAACCCTTTCATATGTAAATCTTACTTGACTTTTGAACCATTTATCTTGTCATTAGTAGCATAAGCTTTGAACTAATAACTAGATGTAAATGGTAAGTATTTGTAAGACTCACCAAACTTTACAAATCTTACTTGACTTTTGAACCAATTATTTTATTATTAGTAGCATAAGCTTTGAACTAATAATTTAATAAACATGGTAAGTATTTGTAAGACTTACAAAACTTTGAGACCCATTCCAGCAGACATCCTTTCGACTATGTCCTTTTTCAGACCCTTAGTCAAAGGAT
Source organism: Asparagus kiusianus (assembly GCA_022839385.1). Lineage (NCBI taxonomy): Eukaryota > Viridiplantae > Streptophyta > Magnoliopsida > Asparagales > Asparagaceae > Asparagus > Asparagus kiusianus. The sequence goes on along the minus strand of BQKN01061156.1, from coordinate 113,499 downwards.
CAGCCACATTCTCTGAAGATCGGACGTCAATCACAGAGATGACTCCTTGACAAATGAGCTCTCTCAAATAGCCATGCTTCAGACGAATGGTCCGCTTCTTTCCATTGAACAACGAGTTCGCTGCCACAGCACTCGCCGCCTGATTATCATAATAGATAGTAATTGCGCCTTGCAATCCTGTCAATGGAAGGTCTCGGAGAATACAATTGAGCCACTCAACTTCATCTCCTGCAGCACATAGTGCGAAGAACTCAGATTCCATCGATGACTGTACAATCATAGTTTGCTTCTTAGACTTCCACGAGACGGCAGCTCCACCCATAGTGAAGACAAATCCTCCAGTAGATCTGCACTCATCTGGTTCTGAGCACCAGCTCGCATCTGAATAGCCTTCGATTACACCCGGATATCCAGTGTAGAATAGGCCCAGACCCGTAGTTCCTTTCAAGTATCTCATCAATCTCTGGACAGCATCCCAATGAAGCTTTCCAGGATTACTTGTGAACCTACTAAGCATTCCTACAGCGAATGCTATATCTGGCCTTGTGCAGCTCATCGCGTACATAAGACTCCCAATGATCTTTGAGTACCTCAGCTGCTCTACTGGTCTTCCAGTGTTCGGTCGAAGCTTCTTGTTGTAATCATACGGCACTGACAGTTCTGGCAGGTCGTAATAGCCATACTTCCTTAGCATGCTTTCGACATAATGAGATTGGGACAATCCAATACCCTCTTCAGAGTATATGATTTTGATTCCGAGAATCACGTTCGCAGTTCCAAGGTCCTTCATGCTGAACTGTGCCGAGAGAAATTTCTTGGTAGATGTTACTATCTCCAAATCACTCCCGATGATGAGCATATCATCCACATAGAGGCAGATGACCACCACCTTTTCTTCAGCGACCTTGATGTATAGGCACTTGTCAGATTCACTGACTTGATACCCATTATTGCGAACAACCCCATCGAACTTCTCATGCCAGAGTTTTGGTGCCTGCTTAAGTCCATATAATGACTTAACAAGTTTACAAATCTTACCAGCTGGAGCATCAAGTCCTTCTGGTTTCTCCATGTAGATCTCTTCTGTGAGATCTCCATTGAGAAAGGCAGTCTTCACATCCATCTGATGTATGACGAACCTTTTAATCGCTGCCCATGCGATAAACACTCTGATGGTAGTGATCCTGCAAACCGGTGCATAAATATCAAAGAAGTCTATACCTTCTTTCTGAGAGAATACTTTCGCCACCAGTCTTGCTTTGTACTTTTCAATAGTACCATCAGGACGGAGCTTCTTCTTGAAGATCCATTTGTAGCTGATAGGCCTTGCACCTTCAGGTACGTTCACCAGCTCCCAAGTGTGATTTTGGATCAATGAATCCATCTCATCATCTATAGCTTCTTTCCACAGAAGAACGTCTGTTAACTGCATTGCTTCTTGAAAAGTCTGTGGATCTCCTTCCACATTATAGGTGATGAAGTCATCTCCAAAATCTTTCTGTCTTCTGACGCGCTTGAAAGATGGTTCGATAACTCCTTCATCATTGACTGGCTCCTCTTGTGCATCTGATGTACTAGCATTCTCTGCTACATCCTTGAGCAATAAGCCTTTATGTTTGATAAACTTATCCTCAAAGAATTCTGCATCCCGAGCTTCAATAATGGAGTTGGTTCCAAGGTCCAGGAACCTGTATGCATTGCTATCTTCAGCAAAACCAAGAAACACACATTTATTTGCCTTTGGTCCGAGCTTAGGCCTTCTGATATCTGGTATTCGAACATATGCGAGACACCCCCACACTTTGAGACTATCCAAAGAATCTGGATATCCCAACCATAATTGATGAGGAGTACTATCAGTTTTGGAATATGTGACTCTGTTCAGAATCCAATTTGCCATCAGCAAAGCCTCTCCCCAATAACAGGTAGGTAGACCAGATGTGATCAGCATCGAATTCACCATCTCGGTCAATGTGCGATTCTTTCTTTCTGCAATCCCATTAGATTGCGGAGAGTATGGAGCAGTAGTTTCTGCAATGATTCCATGCTCCTTGAAGTATGCTTCCGATTCCTTAGATCGGTATTCTCCTCCTCTGTCGCTCCTGAGTCTTTTCACCTGCAGTCCAAGCTGCTTCTCCACTCGAGTCCAAAACTCGACAAATTTGTTGAAAGTTTCATCTTTAGATTTTAGCAGGTAAACGTGACAAAAGCGAGAATGGTCGTCGATGAAGGTGATGAAGTACTTCTTGCCGCCACGAGTGACGAAGCTCCTGAAGTCACAAGTATCTGAATGAATCAGATCCAACAGGTTGGTGCTCCTCGTGACACTTGAAAATGGCTTCCTCGTCAGCTTTGCTTGCGCACAAACTTCACACTTCTCAGGTTTGTTACCCCCACATTTTGGAAGTAATCCTAACTTCTTCATGCTGGACAGTTTTCTATAATTTACATGTCCCAGCCTATTGTGCCATAACACAGAGGAGTAAGCAGAAGATGATACTTTATTTACAACAGGGTTGGGTGCACTCGTACTGATTTTATACATACCATTAGTACGATATGCATTGCCAAAATACATTTTCTTGAAGGATAATACAGCCTTTTCTCCTTGGAAATCCAGCCTCATGCCTGCATCACACAGCATGCTTCCAGAGACTAAGTTTTTGGCAATTGAGGGAACGTATTTCACATCCTTCAATGTGAGAGTCTTTCCCGAAGAAAGAGTCAGCACCACAGTCCTAGTTCCAAAAACAGGAACCACAGTACGATCAGCCATTGATACGTTCTCTTTGGTAGCAACATAAGAAGAGAACATATCTCTATTGGAGCATACATGACAAGTAGCACCTGTATCTAACCACCAACTAGAGATGTTGCTTGGAGTTGTTACCTGGAAGAGCATAGCCACACAATCATCAACTTGATTGATATTGTACGTTGTTTCCTTCTTTGGTGCTTTGCAGTCTTTGGCAAAATGTCCTTGCTTCCCACAGTTGAAGCATTTGCCGCTCTTCTTGAACTCCTTCTTCTGAACGTTCAGGTTCTTCGGATTCTGATTCTTCTTTCTGTTAAAAGACTTCTTCTTCTTGAAAGATGAATAATTACCCTTTTCAGAGTTAGCAGCCACCATGTTAGCAGACGCCTTCTGCTTAGCAATGAGCTCAGTCTTCGTGCGAGTCCGAGTCTCGTCCTCAATCCGAATGAACCTCTTCAGATCAGACAGAGTCACCTGTCTTTTCCTTCTTCGAATGTCAGTGGAGAATGACATCCATGATGGAGGAAGCTTGTTGACAATTGCACCAGAAATGAAGGTTTGACAAAGACTAATTTTTCATCCTTCAGCTTCATAACAAGCTTTTCAAGCTCTTTGACTTGAGGCAAAACCTCAGTATCATCTTCGAACTTCAAGTCCAGAAATTTGTCAATAAGGTGAGATTTGGACAGCTTCTCCTCATCCTTGTACTGGTCCTCCAGAGCATTCCAGATTTCCTTTGCAGAGCGCTTGTTGGTGTAAGCATCTGCCAGATGATTGGCCAGGCAGTTAAGAAGATAACTCCTGCAGAAGTGATCATCTTTAGCCCAAGAGGCTTCAGCTTCAGAGTCTTCTTCAGAGTCAGGTTTCTCCTCAGAAACCACATAGTAGATTTTCAGGAGTTGCATCCCGAAGATCACTTTCCGACGCCATGCGTTGAAGTTAGAACCGTCAAAGTTCTCTAACTTAAGACAGTCCACTCCAAGAGTCCTCGCAGGATCCATAGTAGATCAGAATAATGCTTTAAGAATGTTGTCGCCTGTGGTTAAAACCGGAATAATACAGATATAAAGCAGCAAATAACTGAAAGAAATCTGAAGTACAGTAATTTAAAATTTCCAACTCAGCTGCTGTGCGTTTGTAAAACGCTGTGTTTAAAGCATTATTTGGCCTACTCCGGTGCAAGGATCCCAAGGCCAAATTGCTTCCAGGAACAGCAGTCCAGTACTCTGGTGTGCACCAACCCAGTACTGTCAAGATCTCCTCGATCTATCAGGCAAAGATCTCCTCGATCTCCTCAGGCAAAGATCTCCTCGATCTATAAGATCTTCTCGGTCTAGGCACTGTTCCTACTAACACTAGCTATTCTACAATATATATCTGTATATATTGATTGTTATTTTTAGAATGAATTTTCCTTAAGGATTTGAGGTCTATTTATAGCGTTTGGAAAAATACTATGCACTAATAAAATAATATTAGTTACTATTCATGTGGGACCCACGTCCTAAAAATTCTCCGGTGGGGCCCACCACTTTTTCCCATTTTCAAAACGGTGGCTTATTTGTCAAAGAAGTTAGGCAGAGAAAAGAAAAAATGAGGGCTGCTTAAAACACGAGGGCGGCTGTCACAACAAAACAAAAAACAAAAATCTCCAACAGATATCACTGCATCAAGAATGCGGTATAATACCTGATGTAATTGTTGATGTTTATCTTTTCGTTCAAATAATTATTATTGGTAAAAGTGGAAGAGTAAAGAAGTGCTCTGATAGTGATAAATTAATATGTTTGGCGATGGATCATCACACTTGTTAATTTGTTCGGTTTTAATCCAAAGTCAATGGCTAATAAATGGAATGTTTTTATTGATATTGTGCTTGGTTTCATAGTTCTGAATATGAAAATATTTCTTCTTCAGTATTCATTTTCTTCGTTTAGACTTGAGCTCCAATCTAGGAGGAGTTTCATTTTCCATGTCTGCACGTCCTTCTACGATTTTAGCAACAGATCATTAATCATTATGTTATGTTGGGAAGAAATCAGGTTTAGGCTGTTAGTGACAAATTTTCTATTTAAGATGCCTGCTTCCAATGCGGCATTGTATTTAGACATCAAGGGCGTGCTTGTTTCATTTTCCAAAATATAGGTAACCAATTCTAATAGTAAAACACCTATTTCCATTCCTTTCCGTGTGTTTCTAGGGAAAAAGATTTTTATTATTTGTTTCACATGAAAACATGACGTGGAAATGTTTTCAATCTCATTCCTTTGTTTGGTTCAAAAATCAAAAATAAGAAAATATTTGAGTTGGAAACAATTCCCTTATTATTTAACTAATATAGTTTACTAACTCCTCACGTCACCCCATTATTTAATTATTAAAACCTATATTTCCACCAATTGAGCTTATCACATTACATTTTGAAAGGAAATGATTTCTATCCAAAAAAATAACGTTTTCGCCACGTTTAAGAAATAATTTCTTAAAACTTTTTTGATGAAATAAATAACAGAATAGGAAAATTGCGGATTTTTTTTTTGGGTTTTCTGATGGTATCAAAAGATCTCCAAGGGTTTCCACTCAAAACAAACACTCCTATTGTTATAATATATTATTTTAGAATTATCGAGAAAAACATTTCTTCATTTGTTTGGGAGAAAGCTAAATGCCTTTGAAGAAACTGTTGTCGTATGCTCATCTAGTAAAATATAGATTCACAATGAGAAAATGGTACGTGGCGAATTGGTTCATTAACTCTTGGAATTAAAGACTTAATAATAAACTTAGTCGTGGTCTCTTATGGCTTGCCGATGTGTTGGCCTTTTAATTCTTTACTCCAAAGCCATCTTTGGCCATGAAAGTCTTTGTTGCTGAAATTCTCTTCCTGAGAATAATGATAATTAAAGAATTTTTTGTCCTGTTGGAAGACTCTTGTCCAAGTCCATTCAGGTACGGTTAAAAAAAGTTTAAACCTTGAAAAATTTCTTCTGCTCCCCACTTACCCTCACACATGAGTCTCCTCTCCATTAAATATTTCCACATCATATTGACACAAATAATGCTGAATCCAAAACTTTTCGGCCTCATTTGGCAAAATGGTTAAGAGTGAGGAGTTAAAGAGAATGATTAATGTACTTAGCCCATTCGATAACATGAATGACTAAATTATTAACTCGTTAAATAAGTTTTATTTTAGCCATTGTGATCAGTTTTAGTGTTTGGGAATAACAATAATTTTGACTATTTTCTTTATAATTAGAAGTGTTAACTCTTCATCCTTTGAAATAGGAGTATTAGTAAACCCCTCATTTTGAGGGTTAACTCATTTTAATCTCTCTAGAGGGGTTAGCTTAACCCTTTTATATTTTTTATGTTGGGCAAATTATGGAGGGTTAACTCACTTTAACCATTATATAATTTTTTTTGTGTTTGGCGGGTTAAGAAAGAGTTAAGTCTCCTTAACTCCTCACTTAACCCTTTGTCAAAACGGTACCTTCAAGAATAGTGGTGGTAAACGATTGAATCGAATCAAATACTAAGATGTTCGTATTTGTATTTGTTTAACGTTATCAAATTCGAGTGCGGGCTCTAATATTCATATATGAAGTTTTCCGAATTCAAACCCGAATGTTTGGTATTTGATAAATATTGATGAATATTCTCAAATACTTATCTAATATCAAAGTATATTTATTCCGCTAAAGAATTTAATTTTCAAGTAATATTGAAATTCATAAATAAAAATTATTCCTTTATAATATATGATGTACATATATTTAAATCAAAATTTTCATTAGAAAATATATTTAAGATTACTAGTATAGTTCACGTGCTCCGCATGTGGACGTACATGTTTTAAGTTTCAATTTTTTTTAAATAGTAAAACTATGTGTTAATAAATAAAATTCTTAAAAAGAAATTTATGAATTAATTATTATTGTATAGTTATTATAATTGAATGCTTTTCTTATAATGATCACTCGGTGCTTATTTTTTTTAAAATAAGTCCCCTAAATTTAAAATTGTTATTAAATAAAACTATCAAGTCTATAAGTTTTTTTAAATATGTCCCTCCAACTTAAAAGTTATTTAACTTAACAGTAAATTAAATAAGCTTTAATAATCTTGCTAGTTTTTTCCTGATGTTCCTTGGATAGTTACACCTAATACCTGTAACATATTGCAATAGTTACTTATTATAATTATTTAATAGAGTAAATTATACTAAACTCTTATGAAATTTTCTTAGCCCCTGTGAATTTTCAAAATCACTTAAACCCCTAATGACTTGTTTGTTTCAAAGGAAAATGCCCAATCACTTTTTGAATTTTGCAGATAAGCCCAACAAATTAGAATGGAAAAATGGCATAAAAAAGCATTTTGAAAGTTATTGGGGGTTTGGTGTAATTTATCTAAAATATATTGATGGCTTTCTACCAAAGTTATTAGGGGTTTAGTGTCATTTTGAAAGTTTATAGAGTCTATTTACTGCAAAATGCTAAAAGTTCATGGGGGTTTATCGTAATTTACCTTTTTTAATATTATAATTCTTAGTTCAAGTAATACTATTAAAATAATTATACTATCTATATACTATAAAACATTTATCTAATGTAATTTGTTTAATTATGCTCTTAAATATTGTAGTACTATAAATATTTTTATAAAATTTTATTATACTACAATTAACAATTAATAGTACTATTATTACTATTAAATTACTTTTGTAAAAAACTTGGTTTTTAATCATTACCAAGTATAGATTATTCAGTATCATGTAATAATATTTGAGAAAATATTCTAAATTTAATATTAAATTATTTATTTAATTTATTTAATAATATAATACTAAATAAATAGTGTAATTTATAATTTATATGAAATTATTATAATAATCACACTATTTATGAGATTAAATATTTATTCTATTTATTTTATTGCTCATTGAATTATAGTATAATTCTTAATAGCACTTAATAATATATTATTTTATTTATACTATTATTTTAATTATTTTATTATAATTTAAAAATAATAATTATAATAATTTAATTGGTTACTACTAATAATTGTGTATACTTAATTTATACATTATTTTATTATATTGGTTTATAATATTGTTGATGATTTTAATTATTTAGGAATGTGAGGAGGTTCATGATTAATAAGAGATTATATTTATTTAATGAAAGAATAATTAGAGATAACATCTATTATGGATTATTCAATCGCCAAATTGAGGTCTCTCGTCAAAAGCAGGTAGGTGTCACATATTAAACCTAATTCACCCAACTCGACACTTGGGTAGTCAAAGTCCTAATTCAGTTGACCCGGTGGGTCGACAACTCGTCTGGGTCGACTCTAGAGGAGCTACTTAACGATCCTATTGACTAATTATCTGGCTGACATCTCGGCGAGGATCGACTCGAAAGGCGGTACCTCTTGACGTCCCTCCATGCAAGACAAAGACGACCGCCACCTTGAGCCCCCTCCCCCCGCTGACAGCACGTTGACATTACATTAAATGCATGACAGACACCATCATTTCTCCATCCCCAACACTATTTATGACACATCAGATCACGCCAGTTCTGCACGTCGCCTGTCCCATCTCATTAAATGTCGAAATGACCACGCCCACTCCGCGGCCGATACCTGTAAAGTCGAAGATGACTCAGCTGCCAACCCGGATTCGGGTGAAGAGACCAAAATACCCCCTCCTTCATTTCCATAAAAGGAGAAATGATTCCCAGGGCAAGGTAAGCAATTTATCTCAGTATTTCCTCATTCCACTGCACTAAAGAACTGTTACAGCTCGCCATTTCCCACTCAAGTATCTAGCTGACTTGATTGTCGGAGGAATAATGGGGGAACCAGACCTCGACGTCTTACGAGTTGTTATACGTGTAGGGAAGAATAGCTCAACTCTAAACCCGATATCCAGAGAAGTTAGCGGTCCCTGATCAACCTCATTCTGACTAATTCATCTGTTTGATTATTTAACATCAACAACATCACAATTAGAATTTATCAAAATTTGAGATGGCAAAAAAGAAAATTAGAAGTTTGATCACCCCAGCCAACTTTTATAGAAGTATAGATAATGATTTAAGTCTTAAAATTAGTACATAAAACTTAAGTAGAAATAATAAGTGAGTTAAAAATATGACATCATATGTGCAATAATATAAATAATAAGTGATAAAATTTTAAATGAATATTTGATAGACAAACAAATCGGACATACACATGATTAAATTCTATTCGTTAGTAAACTCGAATATTAAAAAATATTTGCTTAGTGGTAAATGATTTATCGAATCAAATACGAACGAACAATTACTCGAATAATTATCAAACTGATTATTAATTATTTGGTTCATTCTCACCCCTAATCAGGAACCTCGTCCTACTTTATGGCCAAAACTGCTGTTGAGAAAGAAATGACTCAGTTTCTTCAGCCTAAAGTGGTCCTGAGAACATCATGCTACTTTATGGCCAAAACTGCTGCCGAGAAAAGAAATGAGTCGGTTTCTTTAGCCTAGAGTGGTCCGAAAAACTTTCACGCAAAATGGCTCCACCTCGTCTTTGAGTAGCCACCAAAGTTGAATTGAACACCGATAGGAAGGTTCCGTGCCCCTGTCCAAGACCAATATTAAAAGCCAATAAATTCGACCACTCTTTTGTTTTGTACGACCAAAACAAAGTTTGATTCTACAACAGAACGTAATTAAGTGTAACCCACTGATTAGCGGTTAAGACATTATATTTCTCAATTCTCATCAAAACTTTACGATTTTGATATGGCGGTAAAACTTTGAAATGGTGAGAACTATCTACAATAATTTCATCAAAATTAATTAAAAGAAAATTTAGAAAAACACGTACATCCATAAAAAGACTTAGTTTGCATAACATTTCATAGTTCTACTAGAGTGACGGAGATCATGCTTTTTCTTTGCATAGCTATACATTTTTGCAATCCGTTCATTAAATATGTATCCATATTGCACCAAAACTCCAAAATTATAATGAATATCCTGAAGAAATGCAGGAAAAAGCAAAGGATCAGCCAGAAAGTCTGGCGGTCGACCGCCGCGGTCGACCGCGAACGTGCACGAAGGGCAGTAGGATTCGGAGCTGATGGCGGTCGACCGCCACGGTCGATCGCGGATGACTGTAATCAATTTTAGTCTCGGGTTTGTGGTTCGGTCGACCGCCGCGGTCGACCGCGATCCTGCGCGGTCGACCGTGATCCTGCGCGGGCTGGGCCTTTTGGATTTTGACCCGGTTCATTTTTGGGTTTATATATAACTCAAATCTGATTGATTAGGGTAACACAAGGAAGATTTTGAGCAGCCTTGAAGAGAGAATTGCTGCATCCAATTGTGGGAGAGTTGTGAGAGATCTAGAGCTTTGTTTTAGGGTTTAATCGGTGAGATTTGTAACTCTATTTGTATTCTCTTGATTTCTAGTAGTAAGAACTCCCCCCTCCTTGCCCCGTGGACGTAGGCAACTTGCCGAACCACATAAATCTCTTGTTCTTGCTGTGGTTTGTGTTTTGCTTATTAGTTGTGGTTTATCTCGAGTTATTGTTCGTGTTGCCCTCGAAGCTTCCGCCGCGCATAATAATTGATATCAGAGCTAGATCGATAACATAGGAGAAGCAAACACATCAGGTCCGTCTCTTACAAAGGCGATACAGAGTCTGAGCATCAATAACACGAAGATTGATGTTCCTAAGTTCGACGGTAAGATAAATTTCGGATTGTGGAGGTGTCAGGTGATGGATGCTTTGGATGCACAGAATTTGGAGGAGACTCTTGAGTTAAAAGAGAAACCCGCTGATATGGAGGATAAGGTTTGGAGGAAGATGAACAGTAGAGCTTGTGGTATTATTAGGTCATGTTTAACGCCGGATCTTATTTATGATGTTATGAACGAGACGTCGACGAAGAAGATGTGGGAAACACTCAATGAGAAATATCTTACGAAGAGCATTGAGAATCGGCTTCACTTGAAAAAGAGATTTTATCAGTTCAAGATAAAGAGGGGAGTTTCCATCAGGGAGCATGTTAACAACTTCACTAAGCTACTTTCAGATATGGCCAATGTGGACATAATAGTTAAGGATGAAGACAAGGCGATGCTACTTCTGTGTTCGTTGCCCCAAGATGATTATGGTACGTTCGTTCTCACTATGATCAATGGAAGAACTACAGTCAGCTACAAGGAGGTGACCTCGACTTTGGTGAACTATGAGTTGAGGAAGAGTGATGGTGAACCCTCCGAGAAGGCATCAGGAGATGCATTAGCAGTTCGAGACCGAGATCCAAACCGTCGCCAGTTCAACCGCTCAAAATCAAGGAATAGGAGTGCTTATAAGAGTGTTGGTAGAAATCAATATCGGTATTGTAAATAAGAAGGACATTGGAAGATTGACTGCCCAAAGTGGAAAGAAAAAGCCGGAAAGAATAAGGGGAAAGCTGCACAAGCTTCAGAGGTGAATGTTGCAAAAGCTATTGGTGAGCATTCAGATTCAGATTCTTCAGGCTATTCATGCCCTGCTTTACCGTCGGTTTGCTATGCGGATTACACGGAGTGGATGATGGATTCGGGAGCTACATATCACATCTGCCCTAAGAGGGAGTGGTTCTCTAGCTTTGAGGAGATGGAAAGAGGGGATGTCGTGCTTATGGGAAATGACCACGTATGCCCTATTGGTGGTATTGGTTCAGTCCGGATTAGGATGCATGATGGTGTAGTGAGGGAGTTGAAGGAAGTAGGGTTCGTGCCGCAGTTGACGAAGAACATCATTTCTCTTGGGACTTTGGAGGCAGCAGTATATCGAGTGATCTTAGAGGATGCTACAGTGAAGGTCACGAATGGTTCTATGGTGGTGATGTGAGGTGTCAGGGAAAATAACCTATACTACTTGAAGGGCAAGACAGTTACAGGGGGTCTGACAGCTTCTATCACTACAGAGGAGGATACTACCACCTTATGACACATGAGACTTGGACACACAGGTGATAAGTGCCTACAGTCATTGGCAAAACATGGGCTATTGAAAAGTGCTAAGACCCGCAAGATGGAGCTCTGTAAGCACTGTGTACTTGGGAAGAAGACTAGAGTGAAGTTTGGCACCACTGTTCACAACACCCGAGGTACATTGGATTATATTCACACAGATGTCTGGGGTCCTTCCAAGAACACATCTCTTGGTGGGGCCAACTATTTTATCACTTTCATTGATGACTATTCCAGGAGGAATTGGGTATACCCTATGAAGCATAAACATCAGGTCCTGGATATTTTTGTGGAGTGGAAGAAGAAAGTGGAGCTGTAGACAGGTAGAAAGGTGAATACTCTACGTTCAGATAACGGTGGAGAGTACAAGAGTGACTGTTTCTGCAGTTTTGCCGGGATCACGGCATTAGAAGACACTTCACAGTTCGAGAGACACCGCAACAGAACGGAGTGGCTGAGAGATTGAACCGTACCTTTCTGGAAAAGTTGTGGTGTATGATGACGCAGAGTGGATTGCCTAGATCCTTTTGGGCCGAGGCGTTAGTTTATGCAAGCCATCTCGTGAATAGGTTGCCATGCACTGCGATAGACGGGAAGACTCCATTGGAGCGTTGGTTTGGTTCAGTGGCTAGTGACTATGAGTCGCTTCGGATATTCGGGTGTCTAGCTTATTATCATGTCAGTGATGGTAAATTAAATCCGAGAGCGAGAAAAGCAGTCTTTGTGGGATTTAGAGTGTTTTCGTCAAAAGTCTGTTTTGTTGTCGAATTCATTATATCTTCTTTTGATTACAACAAATTCAAAGGGATAGTCTTTTTATAAGACTTCTTTTGCACAACAAAGCAAAAATTATAACTTTTGAGAAAATAACACAATAGCTGTTTATCAACTACTGCTTTTGTGGAACTTTGCCTGTGCCGGGAGCGCTTTAGCTCGTGGCCCACCGAATCACAAATCGTGAAGAGGGGTTACTGATTCTTCCTTCGTTTATCGAAGTGAGAATTTGAAACGAAGATCTTATCAAAGTAAGATAGTCGTTCTTCTTAAGATCAAGTCAAAGCTCGAACTCAAGGAATTGCTTCAAGAACTCAAATTTCTGCTCTCTCTGCTCTGGATTGCTCTCACAAATGCTCGATCCTCGTCAGAAGTGACCCTAGGGGGGTATTTATAGCCTCTGGGGTACATAACTAAAAAAACTCAACAAAACGAAGAAGTTAGCTGGCGAGACAGTGTTTACTGTCTCGCTGGCCGAGACAGTGTTTGCTGTCTTGCCCAGCGAGACAGTACATTTGCTATCTCGCCCAGCGAGACAGTAAAATACTGTCTCGAAAAACGAATATTCCTGGTAGTTTCTCGCTGTAACTGCCTTCCCACATTTCAAACTCCGTTATTTTGGCAGTTATTCACGTGATTTTCGCCCACGATGTTTCCCACGTCCTTTGGCAGTTAATGGACACGTGTATGGCGGTTTACAAGGCGGTTCTTGACCATTTCAACACTGTCTCACAGGTGAGACAGTGAAGACTGTCTCGCTCAGCGAGACAGTGAAGACTGTCTCGTTCAGCGAGATAGTAAAGACTGTCTCGCTTGCGAGACATTTCATATCTGTTTTGAGAGATCAATTCTTGTGATTTTGAGTGATCTTCTTTATGTTTGGGATATCTATTAGCAATTTTTGACGCCTACAGATACCCCCTCCAAAGTATTCCAGATGCATTCTTTTATAAAAGAGTCTGGGATACTTTGGATAAGATAGATTTTACTTACGATCCCTTCATTGCTCGGTTGAGTAGATTGTGTAGAAGGACTTGCAAATGGCTTCAACCCTTGACCTCTTCTTTCTTTAGTATATTCAGTTCTTTGTAGAATAGCTAATGTTCTCCCGGCATCGCGTTTATCGCTTGACCGTTGTCAAGATCTTGGATCGAAGTTGGTATTTGTTCTTGTGGTTTCAGCTTTTGTCACTGAATTGATACATCCATTGAGTGTTTATCAGGTTATCCTTAAGAATATTCAGATTAATACTCTCCAGAAACTTCCTGTTGATGGTAGGAAAACAGTTTAGACTCGTGTACCTATTGGAGTATTCATGCATACCACATTTGGCTTTTGACTAAGAGAAAGTCCGTTGTCTCATGCTGCGAGATAGTATATGCTGTCTCGCAGTGCGAGACAGTGTTTTCTGTCTCGCCATGCGAGACAGGTTTTACTGTCTCGCCGTGCGAGACAGAGTTTGCTGTCTGCCGTGCGAGACAGAGTTTGCTGTCTTGCTTAGCGAGACAGCGAGTATATAAAGCCGGACTTGGGTTTTCTAGGGTTTTTCACGTCGGGTCTGCAGCGATTTTTGGGTGATTTCCGGTGATTTCTTGGACGATTTTCTGACGATTTTCGACCAGTTTCCTGTCTCTTCTATTCTTCTTCATTCCTGATTTGTGTGGTGCCTTTGTTTGGGGATATTCCACTCGGATTTCTGAAGGTCTGCTCGCCTCTTCTTTTTTTAAAATTTTGATTTTCTTCAATTATGATCTTGCATGCGCTGTTTAAACTATATTTCATGATATTTTGTTCAAGTTCACGTTCAAAATCGTAACTTTCTCGTTGGATTTTACTGTAGATCATATATTCGTCATGTCGCCGCGTAGAGCTCGAGTTCCCCGAGGCCGTCCGACTATTCAGAGCCCTGAGGGGGCTGCTCCCGTTGCCGCTTCACATGGGGGTATGCTTCTCATCCTTTCATCGATTTACATACAATATTTTGTCAATTTCATATATATATATTACTGTATTTGTATGCAGATCCTCGTTTGTATCCTTTGAGATACCCTCGAGAAGAGCCGGTATCCTCCTTTGAGGGGATCGACGCTTAAAAGTGTTTGTTTTGCTTGGACAAAACGCACTTCAGAACATACAGGGGCGATTTCATATCGTCCCACATGTGTTGAAAGGGTTTTGGTATGCCGTTATAATGCCCGTGCATAGTAACGCATATTTCCTTTATACATGTGGTAGATGAAAAATCGTCACACCTGCTACGAGATAGCGACTATATCTTATAGAGTAAGATATACCGCTTCCTCTAAAATTTTAGGACCATCCTTACACAATTTATGTGTATCTCTTTTATCAGTCCATTTTCCTTCTACGATCTTCACCGTTGACGAAGTTACGGGCCAAAGCAGCGCTACCTATTCTTATTATGAGGGGCTACCGTTAATCGAGTCCGCTCCTCAATTCAAGTCAGATTACAGCGAAGGAGCTAGAGAACTGATTCAGCGGGGTAGTTGCCGTATTCTGCGACGACTAATAACGGACACCACTTTGATCTCGGAGCAAGATGAAAATCAATGCATAAGGAAGCCGGATTTCTTATTTGGTGACTCCGTAAAGGATCCGGAGATCGCATTCAGTAGGCCTGCACAATGGTTGCATCAAAGCGGGTCTTCATTCTTATATCTGCCTTGGATTCCTCGGGAACACTCGCTTTTACAATTCAGAAACCTATCTGTTGGACGCGAAATGTTCTGGAGGTTAACCGAAAACCACGAACGCATTCACTGTGGTTTCATTAGGAAGGAGGCCACCCCAGGTTCCAGTGAGAGAGCTTCTGTGCGAGGACTTCATCCAGGCATTTTAGGCCAGGACAACATCCCTCAGAACGAGACAGCTGCGCAAGCCAACACCGTGAAGAACAGGTTAGCGGCAGCGGGGAAGAAATTACCCCACGAGAATTTCAGGTGTTATGGATGGGCCCACTATTCCGGAGATAAGTGGTGGACCAGAATGACACGGTATGTGTTGAACCGATGGGGGCGGGAATTAGCAGAACTAGGGTTGTCAACCCCAATTCGTGCCTGTAGGCGTCAAAAAATGCTTACGGGCATCCAAATACCACTCAAAGCAGAGAGAAGAAAATGAATACAGATCTCTCAATCAGAGGAAACAACTCAACAATGAAGAAACAACATGCACACCAACACGCAGCTCATGGTGTCGCGGCTAAGGCGCGGCAGCCATTGGCGCCGCGGCTAAGGCGCGGCAACTATTGACGTCGCGGCTAAGGCGCGACAGCCTGTGGTGCCGCGGCTAAAGCGCGGCAGCCTATGGTGTCGCGACTACTGAAGAGGGTTACCGTGGCAGTTATGAGGCAGTTATGCGATAATTTTTGAAGTCTACGTGGCGATATATCAGAAACAGAACGTGTGCTGACGTGGACAAGCAGTTAAACCACGAAGAAAGTGGTTAAAGATCGTGGAAGAACGGTTTCAGGCACAATGAAAACGTGTTTGTAACCGTCTCTTTGGCCGCGGCAGTCTATACTGTCGCGCCAACAGCCGCGACAGGATTGGCTGCCGCGGTCAAAGGAAGGACACTTGATCAGTTATTTTTGCCCCATTTTCGTTGTGGTGTACTTCTACCCCTATAAATACCCCCCTATGCACGAAATAAAGGAGGGAGAGCAGATTGGAGCAGAGGAGACTTGAACTTTTGGAGATTTTGAG
>BQKN01061156.1:25487-62215 GCA_022839385.1 Asparagus kiusianus | reverse complement strand
ACGAAATCCCTCCCTTTTTCCGGGAAAATCAGAAATTTACACCTACAACATGCACGACCCCGGGAAGGGTCACTAGGAGGCCGTGAAGTGGATTCTACGGTATGTTCGAGGCACCGTGAATGTTGGTTTAGTATTCCTGAAGGATGAGAAGAATAAGCAGGATTGTGTTGGATATGTGGATTCAGATTATGCTGGAGATCTTGACAAGCGCCGGTCTACTTCAGGTTATGCTTTTACATTGGCAGGTGCACCTGTATGTTGGCGATGCACGCTTCAGTCCACAGTGGCTCTCTCTACTACAGAGGCAGAGTATATGGCAGTAACTGAAGCTATTAAGGAGGCTTTATGGTTGCATGGATTATTGGAGGACTTGGGGATCACTCAGAAGACTATTCGGATATATTGTGATAGCATGTCAGCTATCTATTTGGCGAGGAACCAGGTTTATCATGCGCGCACGAAGCACATCGACGTCAGATTTTACTTTGTTCGGGACGTTTTGGATGATGGAGACGTCATATTGGAGAAGGTCCACACAAATGACAACCCTGCAGATATATTAACCAAAGTTGTTTCAGGTGTAAAATTTGGTCTTTGCTTGAAGCTTTTGAACATCCTTCAGTGCTGAGGCCTTTGGAGGCCATCTGGGTGAACTACGTTCGGCTTGATTCATTGGGCAAGAGGATACATAGGCAGTCTTTCAGATGCAGCCGGTTTGATCAGTTGATTCAAATGGGGGGAGATCGCGTTTCAGCTCTAGTTTGGATGATTTGGTGTCGGCTCAGTTTTGGTGGAAACATTCGCCGAGGTGAAGAATTGAAGAAATGCAGGAAACAGCAAAGGATCAGCCAGAAAGTCCGGCGGTCGACCGCCGCGGTCGACCGCCGCGGTCGACCGCGAACGTGCACGAAGGGCAGTAGGATTCGGAGCTGATGGCGGTCGACCGCCGCGGTCGACCGCGGATGACTGTAATCGATTTTAGTCTCTGGTTTGTGGTTCGGTCGATCGCCACGGTCGACCGCGATCCTTCGCGGTCGACCGCCGCTGTCGACCGCAGTCTGTTTGGGCTGGGCCTTTTGGATTTTGACCCGGTTCGTTTTTGGGTTTATATATAACTCAAACCTGATTGATTAGGGTAACGCAATGACGATTTTGAGCAGCCTTGAAGAGAGAATTGTTGAATCCAATTGTAGGAGAGTTGTGAGAGATCTAGAACTTTGTTTTAGGGTTTGATCGGTGAGATTTATAACTCTATTTGTATTCTCTTGATTTCTAGTAGTAAGAACTCCCCCCTCCTTGCCCCGTGGACGCAGGCAACTTGCCGAACCACGTAAATCTCTTGTTCTTGCTGTGGTTTGTGTTTTGCTTATTAGTTGTGATTTATCTCGAGTTATTGTTCGTGTTGCCCTCGAAGCTTCCGCCGCGCACAACATATCCATGGTAATAATTTCTTAATTAAAATTTTTTTTACTAATGGTATATAAGAATTTTCCCGCTCTGTTGTTGGGATAAAGAGTGAAGGTCCCGGTTGCTCTCACTCTTTAATGTGTGAACCAGGGTTAGTAGCAAAGTTGGTCGCGGCCTCTCTTGATGGAGACCCTTTCGTTTTCCCCCCCTCTTTATCAAGTTGCTTCCTCATTGTTTCCATTGACGCTATGAAAACAATGTTTCGTGCCCTTAGATATCATCTTAATAATTTTGAGTTCTAAATGATTAATAAATTTCATATTTTACTTGAGATAACATAGTTATTCCTTTGAAGTTAAGGAAGAGCTAGTTATACTCGGTTCCATATCCAAATCGTCCTGTTTTTTGACTGATCCAATTTATAATAACCTTTATGTTCACTACAGTTCCATAATAAGCTTCATAACACCACATCATACATATGTTAATAATTCAGAATCTAATTTGAAAGCGATAAATAATTTATTAAAAAAGCACCCTATTGTTGACACTATTATAGAGATGAGGACTTGAGTGCTGATGATCATGACAGATAAGAAACGGGGTCGGCTTACCTAATTGCCTGTTGACTTATTATGGGATTTAAACTCAATTTCCCTTCCAACACTATCTCCGGCTAAACCAGACCTATGGTAAAGAGAAGGTTGTGTGATTTCTAATGGTCAACATGTTGATAGATACTGAATGAGTCGTGATCAGCAAGTAATTCTGATTTTAGCCCATCAAGCCCCCTCCCCTACCTTCATTATTTTTTCCGGCATGCTTCTCTGTTTGCAGTGCTAAAAGATTTCATTCATGTTTCTGAAAGTCTTCCTCCTCCTCCTCCTCTTAAATCTTGGAGCCTCAGCTGAAGATAGCTTCATTTACAATGGATTCAGCAACGCCAACTTAATCCTCGATGGCATCGCTTCGATCACATCCAACGGCCTCCTCGAGATGACCAACACCACATTAAACATGAAGGGCCACGCCTTTCGTCCGAAACCTTTTCGGTTCATGTCTCCAATGGGTAAAACTCTCTCCTTTTCAACCACTTTTGTGTTTGCAATTCGCTCTGATATCTCGGATCTCAGCGGCCAAGGAATAGCCTTCGTTGTGTCTCGAACCACTGATTTCTCTGCTGATACAGCCCCAAGCCAGTTTCTTGGGCTCTTCACTCCCAAAAACAATGGCAATTCGAGCAATCATATCTTTGCCATTGAGCTCGACACTTTACAGAACCCCGAGTTTCGAGATATCAACGATAACCATGTTGGAATCGATATCAATAGCTTGATCTCTAACCAGTCCCTTCCTGCTGGTTATTATGAAGATGGTACTGGTTCATTTCAGAATTTGACTCTAATCAGCGGCAAGCCGATGCAAGTTTGGGTAGATTTTGATGGAGATAAAATGCAAATAAATGTTACATTATCTCCAATGGGAATGTCTAAACCTATTAAGCCTCTTCTATCTGATATCGTTGACCTTTCGAGCTTGATTCTCGACAATATGTATGTCGGTTTCTCTGCAGCAGACGGTCCTTTCCGTACTCACCATTATGTTCTTGGATGGAGCTTTAAAATGAATGGAGCAGCAGATCCACTTGATTATAAAAAACTTCCTGAACTTCCTGCCGTCAAAACAAATAGCAAGTCAAAGACTTTGGCGTTATGGCTGCCTATATCTTTGAGCTTGTTTCTTCTATTAGCTGTTGCTGCAACTTTGCTGATAGTGAGAAGAAGGGCGAAATACGCTGAGATACGTGAGGATTGGGAACAAGAATACGGGCCTCAACGATTCAAATACAAAGACTTGTACCAGGCGACCAATGGATTCAAAGAAAGAGAGTTACTGGGCAGTGGAGGCTTTGGTAGAGTCTACAAAGGAGTTTTACCTGATTCAAACACTGAGGTTGCAGTGAAGAAAGTCTCCCATGATTCAAGACAAGGAATGAGAGAGTTTGTAGCAGAAATCGTTAGCATTGGTCAGTTACGCCATCGAAACCTCGTTCAGCTCTTAGGCTACTGCCGTCGCAAAGGTGAGCTCATCTTGGTCTACGATTTCATGCCTAATGGTAGCCTAGACAAATTCTTATATGACCAGACCAAGCCAACCCTCAATTGGGCTCAGAGGTTTCAAATCATCAAAGGAGTGGCCTCCGGTCTTTTATACCTACACGAAGATTGGGAGCAAGTTGTGGTTCATAGAGACATAAAGGCTAGCAATGTGTTGTTAGATAGAGAATTAAACGGACGACTTGGGGATTTTGGCCTCGCAAGGTTATATGATCGGGGGACTGATCCTCAAACGACGCACGTAGTCGGAACAATGGGCTATCTTGCGCCAGAGCTTACTATGAACGGTAAAGCTACAACCGTGACCGACGTTTTTGCATTCGGTACTTTTATGCTTGAAGTTGTTTGTGGGAGGAGGCCAATCATGCCTCATTGCGTCGGCGAGGATTTGATTCTTGTGGATTGGGTCTATGAGAATTTTCGAAGGGGGTTGCTGATCGAAACAATGGACCCGAGGTTGGGGGATGAGTACTCCGCCCATGAGGTGGAGTTAGTTTTGAAACTCGGGTTGCTATGTGCACATCCAGTTCCTGCATCGAGACCAAGTATGCGACAAGCGATGCAGATTTTGGATGGTGACGTAGAAATGCCTGAATTGGTGCCGAGTTCTATGAGCTTTAACACTCTCTCTTTGTATCAGAATGTAGGGTTTGATAATTACCTTATGTCTCTGACTTCGTCCGCGGGTACCATTTCCTCTGGGCCGACTGGTCGATGATTTTAGTTTTGTAGGTGGGATTGTTTTCTTCTTTCTTTCTTTTCCCCCCTCTTTTGAGTGTAAATTGAAGTTATAGAGTGATTGTAACTTATAAAGTCTTTTTGTTTATATTTTTGTAAGATACTGAGTGTAGATGGTTTTGAGGCAAGTGATCTTCTTCGGGTTTAGTTATGGACTCAGTCTGTCAAGAAATACTAGATTTTTGCAAAAAATTGTAAATTCGTATCTTTCTTAGTCTGGGCTTGATGATTCACTAGTGTGTTTTTTTTTCAATTCCTGCTTCTTAAATTGAGAGATTGCTTTTCTTTCTTTCTTTCCAGTTTCAGTAACTTCATGAAAGACTTGGCATTAAATTCTATGCTACACGCGTGTGATCGGTTTGAAGTAGTTGATGGCTGGAACAATTTACTTGCATTGTTGTTGATGTTAGTGGTTCAATATTATTTAATGATCTTCCACCATTTTTATAGTGACATGTCTGAAACACACTTGTCACCTAATGGTTTTTCTATTCGTCCATTTGCCCAGAATTTCTTCGGTTCGCGTAGTCAATTTAACTATTTCCCCATATTTAAACTTTAGATACTAACTTAGTAATCTAGTAAAAAGTTCTGTAATTTGAAGGTGTACTTACTGCTCTGGTAATTAATATATGGACGAAAGCTTAGCCAATCGTAGCAATCACAAGATCTTGTTTTGAATAATTATTACATACTCATATTCACGATGGTCAAATGTGATGACTTGAGTCTTTGTCCCTATCAGACGTGAGCCGTCGAGGACTTTAGAGAGAGACTCTATCAGCTCTCTCCATCTCACATTAGAATTTTGTTCACCCCCCCACAAACGATGACGTGGTGTCCGTTCCTCTCTCAAGTCATCTTCATTAATTAACTATGGACCTCTCTCACTCAGATCTATTTCATGATTCAATTTCGGTAGCTGTAGATGCTCTTATCCTTTCAGACGGCGCCTAGCTAAGATTCATTTTCCAGGCTGTGTGGGCTCAATCCTTTTTTTAATAACATCATGGACTAAACATGTTTAATATTAGAAAATACCCTCGTGAAGTTTAGCCTTTTTGATACCTGAGAATGTAACAAATTCAAAATTCTCTCTCTTCTCAGAAACTTCATCAAAGTTCTGGTTGTTGACTTGGGTGCCTAATTCTTCAGTCTATATCTTATTACCTTGCTTTTGATTCCGTAACAACTGATAGGAGACTTCAGAATGCGTAGGCATCACGCTGTTCTGAATTTCACAGTGGATTTTAGTCCCATATAACCCTTTTTGGTTTCTTTGCTTCCAAATTTACGGGGCTAATTCAGTTCTCAAAAAACATGTTCACGAAAAATCAGTTCTTCTTCTTCTTCTTCCTCCTCTTCCTGAAGTTGTCGGCCTCAAGCGACGACGATTTCATCTTCAACGGATTCAGTGGAGCTAATCTAAACCGAGAGGGAGTTGCGTCGATCACTTCCGATGGCCTTCTTCAATTGACCAACAGAACACAAAACAAGAAGGGGTACGGTTTTTATCCAAGCCCTCTACAATTCAAGTCTTCATCAGGTAAGGTCCTCTCTTTTTCGTCTACATTTGTGTTCGGTATCCTCCCTGAGGTCCCTTATCTCGGTGGCAATGGCATCGTCTTCGTTATATCGAAAACCACTGACTTCCCTGACGCTACCGCAAGCCAATTCTTCGGCCTTTTCAATGATAGAAACAATGGGAATGCTACTAATCATGTTTTTGGTGTTGAGCTTGATACTGTTTTGAATCCCGAGTTTCAAGATATCAATAACAACCATGTTGGTATCGATATCAATAGCTTGGATTCTTACAATTCGACTTCTGCGGGTTACTATGATGATAGCTCTGGTTCGTTTCAGAACTTGACTCTCATCAGTAATAAAGAAATGCAAGTGTGGGTCGATTTTGATGGCGAAAAGAATGAACTCAATGTTACTTTATCTCCAATAGGCATGACTAAGCCAAAGAAGCCTCTTTTATCCTCTATTGTTGATCTTTCGAGCTTGATGCTCGATGAAATGTATGTTGGTTTCTCTTCAACCAATGGTGGTTTTCATACTTCCCATTATGTTCTCGGTTGGAGCTTCAAGATGAACGGAGAAGCTCGAGCGCTCGATTACACAAAGCTCCCCAAGCTCCCTGTTATTAGTACCAAAGGCAATTCAAAGGCTTTTGCTATATGGCTGCCTATCTCTGTGGTCTTGTTCATACTACTGATTATTTCAGCAATTGTTATGATTCGAAGGCGACGAAAGTTCGCTGAATTGCTCGAAGATTGGGAGCTCCAATACGGCCCTCATCGATTCTCATACAAAGATCTGTACAAATCAACAAAAGGGTTCAAAGAGAAAGAGCTATTAGGCGCAGGAGGTTTCGGTAAAGTCTACAAGGGGGTCTTGCCTAATTCCAAACTCGAAGTTGCGGTCAAGAAGGTATCTCATGAATCGAGGCAAGGAATGAAACAATTCGTCGCCGAAATCGTGAGTATCGGTCAACTCCGACACCGAAACCTCGTTCAACTTCTAGGCTACTGTCGACGCAGAGGCGAGCTCCTCTTAGTCTACGATTTCATGCCCAACGGTAGCCTCGATAAATTCTTATACGATGGAGCTCAGCCTACTCTTAATTGGGCTCAAAGATTTCGAATCATCAAAGGAGTAGCCTCAGGACTCTTGTATCTACACGAAGATTGGGAACAAGTTGTAGTCCACAGAGACATCAAAGCAAGCAATGTACTACTAGACAGTGAGCTCAATGGTCGACTCGGAGACTTCGGCCTCGCGAGATTATACGACCATGGGACCGATCCTCAAACGACACATATCGTCGGAACAATGGGATACCTCGCACCGGAGCTTTCAAGAACAGGCAAGGCGACAACTGCGACCGACGTGTTTGCATTCGGTGCGTTTCTACTCGAAGTCGTGTGTGGTCGCAGACCGGTGGAGCTGAACCTCGACCTAGAGGAGCAGTTGTTGATCGGCTGGGTGCTAATGAGTTGGCAAAGGGGGCATATTCTTGAGACAAGGGACGTTAGTCTTGGGGACGAGTACTGTGATTACGAGGTTGAGTTGGTGTTGAAACTTGGGTTGTTGTGTTCGAACCCGATGGCGGCGGCAAGGCCGAGCATGAGGCAGGTTGTGCAGTATTTGGAGGGGGATTTGGCGTTGCCGGAGTTGCCGGCGGGTTATGTCAGTTGTGCTATGCCGTCGCCGAGTGAAGGGTTTGATAAGTCTTTTTGTTCGTCCGTGTCGAGTCTTTCTTCGTTGTCGGGAGGACGGTGAAAGTTTTTGTAGGCGGAGATGGGAGCTCTCCCGCTTAGTATTGTAATTAGCAGCACGCTCAAGTGCAGATTGTGATATAGAATGTTTGAATCCTGTAGGTAAGAGTAATTCGAGTGCCGTGTGTAAAATTAATGCTTGATTTGCTTCAAGTAAGGCGTTTCTGAAGTTGGACTTCTTATAAGAACGCGACTGAAGCAATTTGAATCCTCCTTTTGTCATCTTGGCATGAAGAGAGCGCTTTTTGATTCACAGTTTCTGTAAATATTTAGTAATTTGCAATTTATTTCTAATCTACCTGTTTTTGGTTGATTCACTGTTGTCCATAATTTAGCTGTGTACTTCTGAAACTCGACAATTATATGATCATGTGATTGGGGTTTGTCAGTTAAATTCAATTACTTTTTAAGTTGTAAGCTCTACTCGGTCTGTTGATGTTTGCACTTTGCTCCTATGTTCTCTATTATATTCTCTTTTAGAATAAAATTGATCTAAGACCCTTATCCTTAAAAAAAAACTTAGATCATACGTCATGTGAATTACCCTGATTTTCATTTTCATTTACAATAATTCAGAATTATTTATTGAAAGATAGACAATATTAAAGGAATTAATCTCTTTCTTAGTTTGTTAAGAGTTGATTATATAAAATCATATATTCTTAACATACTTTATGCATAATTCATAATTCATAGTTTAAGTTGAAAGATTCTTCCAAAAATATTGTTTCTTTTAATAGAAAGGAATTAGTCTCTTAATATACTCTTTCTTATAGTGTTTAGAATCCGAATGTGCTTTTATCTCAAGAAACAAGGAAAGAGAAATATAAAGAGAGGAGAAGAAAGGAGATGTCGGCAATCAGAAATGGCTAACCCTTGATAGGAGTCGTAATCAGTATTTATCTCTCAATATAGGTTACATATTTGTGTATACACCCTCATATACAATTACATATTTGTATATACACTATACCCCCCCCCCGGCAGCCCCCACCCACAACCAAAATCCCGTGTGTGTGTGAGAACTAC
This sequence comes from Asparagus kiusianus, assembly GCA_022839385.1. Lineage (NCBI taxonomy): Eukaryota > Viridiplantae > Streptophyta > Magnoliopsida > Asparagales > Asparagaceae > Asparagus > Asparagus kiusianus. Next base: position 53,637 of record BQKN01061156.1, on the reverse strand, counting down.
CAAATCATCATGAGCAACTCTTTCCCTAAAAAAGTGATTGTCAGTTTTTATTTGTTTGCTACGATCATGAAGAACATGATTGGTACTGATGTAAGTGACACTAACATTGTCACACAATAGAGTCACTAGTTGTTGAAGGACAATGCCGAGCTCATCCAAGATATGTTGAATCCACATTGTCTCAGCCACCGTGTACGCAAGAGCTCTATATTTAGCCTCCATATAGGATTTTGACACTGTAGGTTGCTTCTTAGAGTGCTAGGAAATGAGATTAGGACCAAAGAATGGAGCATATCCAGAGGTAGACCGTGAGCTATCAGGACTATCTGCCCAATTAGTATCAGAATATGCAACAACAAGAATTGGCCTTGATGCATTGCGAAGTGATAAACATGATCAAGTGTTCCCTACAATTACCTATAAATTCTTTTGATGACATGCAGATGAGTAGTCCGAGGAGTATGCATTATCTGAGATACAATATGAAGAGAAGAAGTAATATCTAGTCTTGTAATTGTAAGACACTATAAAGAATCAACCATACTTCTATATTCAGAGGAATCCACTAATAACTCACCATCAGTTACGGATAATATGGTATTAGCTGCAATAGGGGGTACACATATGTCTAAGAGTCCGAAGATAAAATTTATGTAAGAGACCCTGGACATATTTATATCGAGACAAGAAGAGAGCATCTGGTGTACGAGTAATTTGTACAACCTAGAAGTAATGAATTTTACCAAGATTCTTCATAACAAATTGATGACACAATAAAGGAATGAAACGATGAATGAGATAGTTGAGTTTCTTGTAAGAACAATGTCATCAACATATAAAAGAAGAATAATAATGTCAAGACCTCTTCGATTGGAAAATCACGATTGTAGCCTATGATATTTGGCTTTTTTTTTTATTTTTACACATTGACAAATACTTTTTGGGAGGCTAAAATTTAAAATTTCATTATCTATAATCCACAACTATTGACTATTTATAGTCATTCGACCCATAGGTAAATAATTTCAGGATTTTTTAAAAAAACAACAGTTTCGACCAGTTGGCAAAAAAATATCACAAAAGCCAAAATACATGATTTTATGAGCTATCACCCATGATAGATATATTTTATTGTTTTCACTATTCACAAATATTTTCACGGAAGTCAAAGTTCATGATTTCGCAAGCTATAGCCCATAATTTTTATCTATTATAAGTCATTTTGAACCATTGTTAAATAATCTCATGATTGCTAAAATTCACAATTCCTTAAGCTACTACCCATTATATTTGACCATTCTTAGCCTTTTAGACCCATTGGTAAATAATTTCACGACGGTTAAAATTCACAATTTTATGAGCTATTACCCATGATTTTTAGTCTTTTTTGGCTTTTTTTAGCCTTTTTTGACTCATTAGCAAATAATTATATGAAGGCCAAAATTCATGATTTCATAAACTATACTTTTGATTTTTGACCATGTTTAGTTATTTTGGACCATTGTTAAATAATTTCATAGAGGCCAAATTCGTGCACTGGAAGCCAAAAGATAGAAGAAAACTGTTGAAATGATGAAACCAAGCACGAGGTACCCAACAACACATGATCTAGTTTTTGGCCGTTAGCTCCATCGTGCTAACATACACCCCTGCCTAGTTCTTGATGGCAAGAAAGAAGAAAAGTAGCGATAATAGGATCTTCAACATTGGATTACGAGCATCAAATTCTTGCTTGCAATCTTTAAAGATTCAATCAGGTTCAAAATCTACTCAAGAAGATGAATTCTTGACTCAGGAATCATGGGATTGACGGGTCCTCGAGATGAAAGGTTGAAGAAATCTATGGAGGAGATACTCAAATCTGATAGGTTTCTTGTGGATCCTAAGTCGCAGGCAACTCCTCAGCCGATTGGATTTCAATCTCGTCAACTTAGTAAGTCCTTGCTCTCCTTTAGATATTCAAATGAAGCAAGTAGTTCTAAAAGTTTTTCTTGGGCTGATGATGAAGTCTTGGAGGTTGATTATTTAGATCCACATCTTTCTACTAATCCTTCAAGTAAAATAGATTCTGATCGATTAATTTCTGCATCGGTTGAAAATCTTGTCACTGTTACATTGGATCCTATTGAGGATTTGACTGGCTTGAACAATATTGATCAAGTTCTTAAGTCTATTGATGACAATTCTACTAAAGAAAATTTTGATTTTCCTCCGTTAAATTCTTCAAAAACTAAACATTCTTTGGATCCTGTAAATAATGGAAAAAAGAGCTAGATTAGTTTTTTTGCAGATAATAGAAAGGCAGGAAATGGCATGGCTTTAAATTTTATTCCACCAATTTCTAAAGATTCAGTGATATTTGAGGAATAAGAATGGAATGAAGGAGAATCTATATGGAAATTCTCCCTCATAGGCCAGGTTTTAGGCCTCAATGCCAAATTCAAACCTGTAAAGAATTTTGTCAAGAAAGCTTGGGCTCCATTGGCTAATCCTGAAGTCCTACTGTTTAACCAGGGTTTTTTCTGTTCAAATTCAATAATAAAGAATAAATGAGTGATATTATTGGAAATGGCCCTTGGTTTTTTGGATCAAGACCCCTTCTCCTAAAGCATTAGACTATTGAGGATGAAATTGAGAAGAGCTTTGAAAATACCTATCTTATGTGGATTCAATTGCCAGGTTTAAGACTAAACTTGTGGAATGCTAAATGCTTGAGTAAAATTTCAAGTGTTATTGGTAAGCCAATTGCCACGGATTAACTCACGGCCAATAAAAAGAGACTAGCTTATGCTAGAATTCAAGTTGAAGTTCAAATGCATTCTCAACTTCCAGATCATATTTCTATACAAGGACCAAATGGCAAAATGATTAATCAAATGGTGCACTATGAATTGAAGCCTAGATGGTGTGATTTGTGCAAGCAATTGGGACATGATACTATGTTTTGTAAAAGACAGACCAGAACTCAGAGATGGGTTCCAAAAAATGTTCCTGGAACAAACAATAATGTTCAAATTAATCAAAGAGCTAGCATCTTAAAAGTTTCTGGTACTGGCCATCCTGTTGAGCATAATCCTGAACATGTGCAACCTTTGCATGAGAATGATCAAATCCTGCATACTCAGGAGCCTATTACTTATGCCCAACAACCTGTGAGGATTTCTCTTATTCCTGTCAATGACCAGGCTGTGCATCAGCAATCAGAGAAGGATTCTCTTATGCATGCTAATACTCAGACTGTGCACTCTATACACAATACTGGATTTATGTAATATCCTGAATATGTTGAAAATCAAACAGAAGATGGACAAATTGTGAATGCAGGTATATCTTCATTTTCAGCTGGTAAAAGTCCTATGTATGTTGTGCATGTTTTACAGGCTGATTCTAGAATAAACACTAATAACAAGGAAGCAACACATTCTGGAGCTTCTTGGATGCAAATGCAAAGGGGAAAAAGTAAAAAGAGTCTCACCCCTATTAATTTCTTCTCTCATTTGGCTGCAACGGGATGTGATCTTGATCCCTCTACAATTGACAGAGGGGGTCAAAACAGAAATGAATTTCTCTTTTTAGAATGTTAGGGGATTGAACAAATCCCCTAAGCAACATCTGACAAAGCAACATTTATTTCAGAATCATATTTCCTTTATTGCTTTGATTGAAACAAAAATAAAAGAAGTTAACATACCATCAATAGCAAAGAAGATAGCTGTCAGATGGAAATGGATTTCAAATGTGTCAAACACTAGAAAAGATAGAATTTTAATACTATGGGATCCTGATATTCTGAATATTCAAGTTGAACATATCTCTCCCCAACATATCACTTGTTCTGTAAAGTCAGTAGATGGAAGAATAGTCTGCATCATATCTTCTGTATATGGTTTCAATCAGCAGTAATATAGGGAAAAAATTATGGACAGAACTCCTTCAAGTTCATCAAGCTATTGGAATACTCCATGGCTTCTTTGTGGGGATTTCAACACTATGATCAATGATGATGAAAAATTAGGTGGAGCAGCACTCACTGATGCACATACAAAAGACTTTAGTTTATTCATTGAAGATTGTCATCTATTCACCTGAAAACTTTGGGTAGTTTTTTTACATGGAGTAATAAGCAAGACCATGATACCAGGGTCTAGTGCAGGTTGGATAGAGCCCTAGTGAATGACTCATGGATTCATAAGTATAGTTCAAGTCATGTTGAATTCTTACTTCCAAACTTCTCAGATCACTCTCTTGCATTAGTTTCAATCTATGAAGAGGAAAAACAAGGGAAAAAACCTTTTAAGTTCTTTAAAATGTGGACAAATCATGACAATTACTTGCCCATAGTGAATTCAATATGGCAAACACAAGTTGATGGTTTCAAAATGTTTTCAATCTTTTCCAAGCTTAAGCTCTTGAGAGGTGCTCTGAAGGAGCTCAACAGGAAACATTTTGGTAATATAAGTGAACAGGTCTTAAGAGCTCAATATGCACTTGAGGATACTCAAAAAAAGTTGTAGGAGGATCCTTTTAATCCTATTCTTATAAATCAGGAAAAAAAACTGCTTGTCTACTTATAATAAGCTCTTGAATTGTGAGTTGTCATTCTATCAGCAAAAAGCAACAGTTCAATGGAGCATCAAGGGTGATAAATGTACAAGCTATTTCCACTCAATAATCAAAGCCAACAGACATCAAAACAGAGTGTTGGTTCTCAACAACAGCATGAGAGAAAGAATTACAGAGAGTGAGGAAATTGCTAATGAGCTCATCTCCTATTTCAGGAACCTCATGGGTACTGCTATTCCAACATCTACTTCTGACATCAGGATTATAAAGAATGGTCCATGTTTGAAAGAAACTCATGCTAGGGTCCTTTCAGCACCAATTTCTAAAGATGAGATCAAGAGAGCTGTGTTCTACATGGCAGATAATAAGTCTCCAGGTCCAGATGGTTATGGAGCTTCCTTCTTTAAGTCAGCATGTCTGTTATTGGAGAAGAGGTTACACTAGCTATTAAAGAGTTTTTCACTACTGGCAAGTTACTTAGGGCCATTAATTCAACTTCAATCATCTTGATCCCTAAGGTACAATGTCCAAGCACTCCTTCTGATTTCAGACCGATTTCCTGCTGCAATTGCATCTATAAGGTCATATAAAAAATTCTTGCAAATAGGATACAATCAGTTATGGGGTATCTTATTAGTGATGCTCAAAGTGCTTTTGTAAAGGGTAGACATATTACCAATAATATCCTATTAGCTCATGAATTGATTAAAACTATAGTAGAAAGCACATCTCCCCTAGAGTTATGATCAACATTGATATAAGGAAGGCCTTTGACACTGTTAGCTAGAAATTTATAAAGGAAATTCTTCATGGCTTGGGGTTCCTAAATAAGATGATAAGCAGAATTATGACATGCATTTCTACCCCCAAAATATTCCATCTCTCTCAATGGCTCACTACATGGGCACTTCAAGGGTGCAAGAGGTCTAAGGCAAGGAGACATTCTCTCCCCATGTTTGTTTATCTTGGCAATGGAATATCTTACAAGAAGTCCGGATCTTCTGAATCAGGATAGGTATTTTAAATATCATCCAGTGTGGGAAGCAAAAAGTAACTCATTTAATCTTTGCGGATGACTTATTGCTTTTTTGCAAAGGTGACCTTATCTCTATTCAGAAACTTAATTAATGTGTCACAAGTTTTAGTCAAGTTTCAGGAATTGAGGCAAATCCTAGCAAGAGTGATATCTTCTATGGTGGAGTTGGAGAATCTGTTAAAGAAATAATTCATAAATATCTGGGTTTCTCTAAAGTAAAAATGCCTATCAAATATCTGGTGTGCCTCTTGTATGCAAGAGGCTAACTTTCAAGGATTGTAATCCTCTTCTCAGCAAAGTTTCCAATCAGCTCCAAAACTATTTGAAGATTAAAAATATGTCTTATGCAGGCAGATTACAAGTGATAAAGAGTGTTATTCTGGGCATTCAAATATACTAGACCTCTAGCTATGTTCTTCCAGCTAAGGTATTTAAAAAAGTTGATGAGCTCTGTAGGAATTTTCTTTGGGGGAAGAATGATCATTCTTTCAAACCAGCTCTGGTATCATGGGACAGAGTTTGTTTAGGGAAAATGTATGGTGGCCTGGGAATCTTCTCTTCTATAATTTGGAACATAGCAGCAGCTTTGAAGACAATATGGGATATTCATACTAATAAGGAACTGCTATGGATCAAATGGATTCATGGCACATACCTTAAACACATGAATATATGACAAGTAGATTTGAAAACTGGAGATTGTTGGATGTGGAAGCAGCTCTTAAAGGTCAGAAATAAAGCAATAGCCTACTGTGGTGGATTAGAAAATCTATAAAACTTAATTAGGTCATGTTGCAGAAATTCAACGATCCAATTATCAACCTTGTATCTTGCTCTATCCCCTGCTAAAAGCAAAGTACCATGGTGCATCACTGTCTGGGGAGGTCTTAATTACTCTAAGCATTCTGTTATCTCTTGGTTAGCTATCCAAGATAGGCTTCTAACTCAAGACAAACTGATTAGGAGAGGGATAATTCAAACAAATCAGTGCATTCTATGTTCAGGTGCTGAAGCTGAAAGTCGAAATCACCTATTTTTCGATTGCAAATTCTCTAAGGATGAATAGAACAGAATAATGGGTTGACTTTGCTTCAAATGGAGAAGTTGTAATTGGAACCAGTTATTAAACTAGTATATTTTTAATTTGCGGGGGAAAGGTTTCAAACACAGTGTTAAAAGAATGGCTCTAACTTCCTCTATCTATAACATATGGATGGAACGCAATGAGAAGATATTCAACCAAAAATCCAGAGTTTGAACAGCTTGTTAAATTGATTAAAGTGGATTTGATGACTGGAATAATAAACATCAATGTGGATGCTGAAAACAGGGACTAGATCTTATCCCTATAGGACCCAGGTAGGTTTGCTTGTTGTTGTTGGAAAATTACAAATTGTTGTTCAGTTTCCTTAATTAACTCAATTTTTGAGTTTTTTCAATGTACATAAAATTCCAATATGGTTGAATGAATAAAAAAATTTATTGACAAAAAAAAACACGAGGTACCTATTTTAGTCTGTAAATAGTCTTGTTAAATTTGTAAACATGATTTGAAAATTGAGATTGAACAAAGCCTTGGAGGTTTTTTTCATAAACACTTCTTCAATTAGAAGACCATGTAGGAACACATTCTTAACCTCAAAGTTGTCAAAAAACGCAACTGAAGGAGATAGCCAAAGAAAGAACAAGATGAATAATAGTGGATTTAACAACAGGTCCAAAAATCTCATGAAAATCAATTCTAGCTTGTTGACGAAAACTTTGAGCAACAAGACGAGCTTTATACTGCTCAATAGAACCATCAGAATTGTATTTTTTTTCTTGTAAAGTCACTTAGAACTAACCAAATTTTTTATGTTTATCAAACAAAACTAATTCCCACATGTTATTATTAATGAGTACATCAAATTCTTTTGCCATTGCTTGTGGCCATTTTTGATCTTTTGATATTTGTGTGAAACTTGTTGGTTTGGTTTCAATGAGGGTGGTGTTTAAGGACAAGCGCGACTTAGACCTAGTTTGCATGGGATGAAAATTACCACTGAGAAGCTGAGAGAACACACTTGAAGTAGCAATCCCAAGAGAGGTATCCACTACTGAATTGAAACGACACATTACAACTATCAAAAAGACTGAAAAATCAGTCTATGGAGGCCTATTTATAAGAGATCAAAGTTGTCATTGATTCTCTTGCTGCAATTAATTCTCCTCTCAATGATCAATAACTCGTAATCATTTTTGATAATAGCAATGACATACTTTGGCGGTGTTATTACCTTTGATGACCTAAGAGCGAAGTTAATTTTGCATGAACAATGAATTCACCATCTCAAAGAGGGAGCTCCTAAAGATAATCGGCATCAAACCCTCGTCGTCGGCACTAATGCACCAAGCGGAAGTGCAAGTTCTAGACCTGCTGCCATGGGTAACCAGACAAACACAAAAGGCAGGAAACCAGCAACAACAACAGCAATTCTCGGCCAGCAATTGGTGTGGCCAAGGTTGATGGCATGGTGGTCGAGGTCATGGTTATCATAGAGGCAGAGGCCGAAATACTTGTGGTGGAAAAGACAATTGTGGAAATCAACAATATCACACAAAATCGGGGTCCCCTAATGAATCAAGCAAATGGTAATATCATTTTTAAATGTTTTGATACTATTGATACTCAAATTCCTAACTCCCAGAAATTTACTTATAATTCAACATCTAATGGGATATTGGGATCTTGTCCATCAACTCTTGTTTATTAGCTCTAATACCAAGAGAAATATTAAGAGAGAAGAAGAAAGGGGATGTCGGCATTTATAATCGGCTAACCCTTGATAGTAGTCGTAATCAGTATTTATCTCTCAATATAGGTTATATATTTGCATATACACTCTCATGTACAATTACATATTTGCACATTCATTATAGGTTATATATTTGCATAACACTCTCATGTACAATTACATATTTGCACATTCATTATTTGGTATCAGAGCCCTTTATTCAGATTGGAGGTGGTGAAATTTCTGATCTGAGGTCGTGCTTGATTATTGTGTGTTGAACACAAGGTATTTGTTAGAATTTCTGAGAGAAGAGGATTTATTAATACAAGCGGAGAATGATGTCAACAAGTAAAATAGTTAAAGTTAGAAAGTACAAGATTGAAAAGTTCAATAGGAAGAATGATTTTTCCTATTAGAGGATGCAGATAAAAAACTCGTTGATTTCGTAAAAATTGCACAAGGCTTTGGTTGGAAAGGAGAAGAAGCATAAGGATATGTCTGATGAGGATTGGGAGGAGCTAGATCTGAAAGTAAGGGCGTCGATTGTCCTATACCTTGAGAGGGATGTAGCTTTCTTGGTAGATGGAGAGGAAACGGTTGCGGGCCTGTGGTCGAAGTTAGAAAGCACATTCATGATGAAGAATCTAACAAACCGGATCTATGTAAAATCCAAATTGTACACTTGCAAGATGGGTGAGGGCTCATCAATCCGGGAATACATCAACAAGTTTGATAGGATAATATCGGATCTGAAGGATATCGATGTGACTGTAGAAGACGAGGATTAAGCTCTTCTACTACTATCTCTACCGAAGTCTTATGAGAACCTGTGCAAACACTGATGCTTGTGGGAGACAATTTGATGATGGATGAGACTAGAACGACGCTTCTAGCGGATGACCTTCGAAAGATTACAACCAGTGATATGATTACTGGTGGTAGCAAAGAACAAACGCAAAGATTGTTTGCTCGAGGAAGGAGCAATGAGCGAGGAAAAGGTAAGAGAGAAAAGTCTAGATCTAAATCAAGACCTCTTGCGAGAAGAGCGTATTTCAAATACGATGAAGTTGAGCATTTTAAGATCGACTGTCCAAATAAGAGAGTAGGTGGGAAGAAGAACAACAATAAGACTGAGAGGAAAGAAGGCAAGGAAGAAGCGAGCTATGTTTTAGAGGAAGGGAGTGAGAAGGAATTCTATGTTATTACGAGTGGCGAGGATATCTCTGGGAAGTGGATTCTTGATTCAGGTTTCTCTTACCATATGTGCCCAAATATGAAGTAATTTACTACCTACAGAAGCATTGATGGTGGAACCGTATTGATGAGAAACAACCATGCTTGTAAAACGGTAGGGCTAGGTAATATCAAGATTAAGATACCTGATGGAGTGGTCCAAACCTTGATGGATATGAGGCACATTCCCGATTTACGGAAGAATCTTATCTCAGTTGGTGCATTAGACTCCAGTGGTTGTAGGATTGTTACAGAGAACGAAGTGAAGAAGGTTGTTCAGGGTTCCCTTGTAGTAATGAAGGGTGTTCGTCACGGTAATTTATATACTCTCTCAAGTACGATGGTGTTGGGAGATGCAGCAGTTGGAACTAAAGAAAGTGATGGAGACCCATGTGAGTACACACAGTTATGGCATAGGCGGCTTAGGCACATGTCAGAGAAGGATCTAGTTCTGCTTGGTAAGGAGGGTTTGCTGAAGAATTTGAAGAAACCTTGCATGGAATTTTGCAAGGATTGTGTGTACGGGAAGGCGCACAGAGTCCAGTTCTTGAAAAGCAATCACAAGAGTAGAGATATATTAGACTATGTGCACAAAAAGAGTTGTAGGGTCCGGCTCAGACATCTTCTAAGGGTGGTTCTAGGTATTTTGTCTCTTTCATAGATGATCATTCGAGGTATGTTTGGATTCATTTTCTAAAGCATAAGAATGAGGTATTCGAGACATTCGAGAAGTGGAAGGCGATGTTGAGAACGGGATAGGGAAGAAATTGAAGATACTGAGATCTGACAACGATACAAAGTATACAGATGGTGCTTTCAAGGAGTTCTATAATCAGGAGGGCATTGCTAGACACTGGACAGTCAGATCTACACCACAGCAGAGTATGCTCATGGAGAGGCTGAACCGAACATTGCGGGAGAAAGTAATGAGTATACGATCTTATGCTGGATTGGGCAAGGAATACTGGGCATAAGCGGTGGCTACAACTTGTTATATTGTGAACCGTTCTCCACATTCTACATTAGATGATGATACACCCTATAGGATATAGTCTGGGGAGCATGCAGATTATGAGAGGCTCTGTATTTTTCGGTGTACCGTCTATTATCACGTCAATGAGGGAAAGCTTGACGCGAGGGCCAAGAAGGCTATATTCTTAGGATATGTAAAGGGTATAAAAAGCTACCATCTTTGGTATACAGAAGATTCAAAGGTCGTGATCAGTAGGGAAGTTACCTTTGATGAGAAATCCATGATAGCTAAGATGCCCAAAGATGATGGTGTTAGGACTGTTGGGACTTCAAAGTCCTAGGTTATTAAAATAGAATCTAAACACCAACCAGGTTCTAGTAATGTTCAAGTAGGATATCAGGTAGATAATGAGCTTGAGTAGGAGGAGGTTTAGCAGGAAAATATACAAGCACTATAACAACAGCAGCTCGATGATAGTTTGGCTTCCACTTGGCCAAGGCGAGCATACAAGCAGGTACTAAAGCTGGGGCTGATCAACTCCTGAAGCACTATGGGCAGATTAATTTGGTGGAATATGTACTCTCAATGGAGGATGATGAGCCGGTCTCCTTCAAGGAATCTATTTGAGATAAAGATAGTGAGAGTTAGTTGGCTACGATGGAGGAGAAGATGGAATCCCTTCGGAAAAACCAAACATGGAAGGTTTCCCATTGTCCGTAGGAAGAGAACCTATTGGTTGTAAGTGGGTGTATAAGAGAAAGGAAGATCCTTCAGAGTTCGATGGTATAAGGTACAAGGCGAAACTAGTGGCTAAAGGGTTTGTACAAAGAGAGGGTATGGATTACAATGAGATATTTTCTCCGGTGGTGAAACAAACTTCTATGCGGGTGCTATTGAGTATCATTGCTCATAGTGATCTTAATCTGGAACAACTCGATATTAAAACGATCTTCTTGCATGGAGACTTAGATGAAGAGATCTATATGCATCAATCTAAGGGCTACAAGGTTGAGGACAAGGAGAATCATGTGTGTCGCTTGAGGAAGTCACTCTATGGAAGCAATCTCCTCGGCAGTGGTACAAGCGCTTTGACTCTTTCATGTTGAAGTATGATTTTTCCCGAAGCGATTATGATTGTTGTGTTTACATTCGAAAGCTTTATGGAGGCAATTATATCTATCTTTTTTTGTATGTGGATGACATGCTTATTGCTTCTAAGAGCAGGATGAAGATAGATAGGCTAAAATCTCAACTTGGTAAAAAGTTCGAGATGAAGGATGTAGGCGTTGCAAGGAAAATACTAGGTATGAAGATTAGAAGAGAGTGGGCGAATCAGCGATTGTTCTTGAGTCAGAAGGACTACATAGAGCGGGTTATCGTAAGGTTCGGGATACAAAGTGCTAAGTCGGTGGTTACTCTATTGGCTCCACACATCAGGCTTTCAGGTAAACGATCTGTCACTATTGTGAAAGAGAAGGCACACATGGAGCGTGTTCCTTATGTTAGTGCATTTAGCAATTTGATGTATGTCTGGCGTGTACACATCCAGATATTTCTCAGGAGGTCAGTGTGGTCAGCATATTCATAGCGAATCTAGGAAAGGCACATTGTGAAGCAGTAAAGTGGGTCTTGAGGTACTTGAAGGGTATTGTTGATACTGGGTTGTGTTTTGGTGGAAAGACATGTCAGATTGACGGGTTTGTGAACTCAGATTATGCATGCGATCTAGATAGATGACGATTACTACTGGTTATGTATTCAGGATACATGAGGCTCCAGTTAGTTGGCGATCGATGTTATATGCTACAATGGCACTTTCTACTATAGAGGCCGAGTACATGGCCATGGCGGAGGGAGTGAAGGAAGCATTGTGGTTGTGGGGTCTTCTAGACGATTTGGGGATAGAGCAAGAGAACATGAACTTATGGTGCGACAGTCACAGTGTGATTCATTTGGCTAAAAATCAAGTTCATCGTGCTCGTACCAAGAATATCGATGTCATGTATCATTTCGTGCGGAATGTCATAGAGGAAAGTGATATTTCTCTCATGAAGGTGCACACGAATAAGAATCCAGCAGACATGTTGACCAAGGTGATGACATGTAGTAAGTTTCAGTATTGCTTGAACTTGCTTCATATCAGCCCGTGTTGATCTTCCTAAGAGGGCATGACCCTTCAGGGCGGTGATGAGGTGAGGTGGAGACAATTATTTGGAGAACAATTGTAGAACTACGGTTAGCTTGATCCAGGTGGAGGGTACGTAGGCAGCCGCGGTAAAGTGGCGCAGCTGGTTTGGCCTGGTTTGGTGTTTCAGATCTCACTGGTGATGTTCACGGTGTTCTTCTGGTGTTCGTCCAAAATTTGAGGTTTATCAAATGATGTACGAGATGGAGAATTGTGAAGGTGTGGGGGCCACACCCACGTGATTACATGGGCCACACCCACGCAGGTTTCCCCAATACAGATTGTGTCTCGGAGGAGCAACAAGTTTTGGGTTTCCAGATTTCGACACCGGACCGTATTTCCAATAAATAGGAGTCTTTTTTCTAGGGTTTTGGCGGCAGCTAAAAGAAATCTAAATCTGAGATCTTGAGGAGAGAAAAAGAGAAAGCTTGGATGAATTTTACAAGAGAGAGATCAATTTCTTTTGGGTAAAAATCAAAGCTTCATCTTTGGGACGAGCTTGTGAGTTGTACAAGTCGTCGGTATTCTCCTTCATAGTGGAATCTCCCTTCCCCCCTCCCGTGGACGTAGACAAGTTTGTCGAACCATGTAAATCTCGTATCTTTACTATTTTCTGGGTGTTGGCTATTGCTTGTAGGTTCCCTCGACAAGTCAGTCCTAGAACTGATGAGAGGAAGAGTGTATATTTCACTTTGTTGAGATATTTCACTTTCTGTTCTTGTTTCCTTAGTGAAACGGGAATATAGACTTAAGCTTTTGTGACAATAAAAATCAAGACTTTCTCTCGACTGATATCACTTTCGTGACGTGAGGGCGTGACCCGGCGCCTAACATTATTAAATTAGAATGTGTTCCATTTGAGAAACAATAAAATTCGAAACCTCCAGTGTGAAATTGAATGCCTAATTCATAATGTAAGTTGAAGATTCCTCCAAAAATATTGTCGAACGACCATGAAAGTGTGACCTGTTTTCCTCAAATCAAACTTTTCCAACAACTGCATTATGAGAGTAGCGACTACTCCTATGACTAGATCTTTTGTCATTTAAAGAAGAATTTTTCATAAGACCAAGGACTGGAGAACAAGCACTAATTTTAACTTTTGAAAGTCCTTCATGGTTTCCCATTAGCAGTTACCGATGTTGATGAAAATATTCCTACTAAGTCAACCTCATTGTGACGCTTGAGTAAAGATTTGAGTTGTTAGGACATAGACAGGAGTAACTTTTGTTTTATGTTCTAAAATGCATTAGTGGATTAAGTAAAGTGAATGCGGAAAAAAGATTCAGATGAATATGAACACGCTACGAATTGATAGAGTCCGTCGTCACTCCGTCCACAAATAATTGATCACATATATTGTTTGATCAGACGAGAAAATAACTAGTGACACGTGAATCATATAAATGTTTTGTTTGGAACGCAGTTCATATTAGTAATAATAAGTGTTAAGTTTGATGAGCCCTCCACCATGGATTAGAACTTAGGTTAGATTACTGCTTTCATTAATTAACTTTTGTACTGTTCTTGACCTTCTCTTGGATTTGCATTTTGTTTCTTCGTGGGTCCTAACTCGTTCATTTACTATACTATATACATAATACGTATGAAGAAGATGTTGCCAATGAGGAGAGCTTAGCTTGAAATTAATTAATGTTAATTATGAAATAGCTATACATTGGAGGTCACATATCAAATTAGGTCTTACAATGAATTGGAGAATAAAATTATAAAATAGCTACAATTTGGAGGATCCCAAATAAACTCGGCCAAACTTTTAGACAGCAAAGAGGGCTAACATTTTTGGCAAAATAAGGTGGGTCAATCTTTAAACGTTGGGCCAATTTACTCCAAGGCCTAATATGTAAATAAAAGGACCTAAACTTCGGTACTTGGGCCAATTCAGTCCAATGTCGTCCATTTTAGGGGTAACTTACTTTAAAATATCCAAAAGTTCGATCGATATTGCACTAAATATCCTAAGTTTAAAACCCTACAGTTAAGAATCAAAAGTTTCTAGAAGTTGCGTTTTGGTACCCTCCAAGAGTGGATCCAAGTGATGTCGTGGGTGGGCAGCTGCACGGGTAGAGTTCTTACTTTTGTAGATCACGTTGAAAGCTTTCTAAAAACATATTATAATAGAAATTCCAGTAATTGAGTCAATAGTTATGGGTCGTGTAAGTTTCAGTCTCTCTGCATGTTCCTTGCTTGCTGCTAATTGTTTTGATATTGTCTTGTTAAAACATTCATATCATAAGATATACAACTCTGAATTGAGTTTCATTAAATAGATAATTGTAGTCCGCAACCCCCAACACCCCCCACAAAAAAAAGAAATTTTTTCTGGATCGGCCACCGGTACCCTCAATTATGTAAAATGTGAGAATTCCCCACGAAATTCTTGTGCAACATCCGACACTCACATGCTATTTTCGGAACGTTTTAACCCTCATTTTTTTGTTAAATCTGTCAAAATTTTATTTTAAGATAGAATTAGGGTGAATTTAGACTAGGATTTGGTAGGTTAAACAATAAATTTAACAAGAAATAATTGTTCAAATATTCTAAAAATAGCATGTGAGTATCAACATCAGAATTTTCGTGAGGAAATTCTTACATTTGCATTAAGGAGAAATTTTCAAAACAGTTTCATTCCTTAATTTATTCTCAAAATTCAACAAATTTCACTTTTATTTAGTGAAATTGACCCGGTTCCTAACCACATCAGCATTGTGGCCAGAAACTAGATCGTTTTAAAAAAATAAACTTCTAATTAGTTGGGGTTTGCAACCCTAACTAATTAGAAGCAACTATAAGGGGTTGCCAACCCTGACTATTTAGGGTACTAATTTCAAAAGTCTTCGTCAAATAGTCGGGGTTGTCAACGCCTACTATTTGGGTACCGGCTAATTGGAGCTTGAAATTGGCCAACCGTGACTAATTCAGCACGGAAAAAATTATCGGGGTTGCCAAACCCGACCAAATTTGTCGGGTTTGGCAACCCGCTAATTTTTTTGTAGAGGCTTGAATCGGGGTCTCAAGCACATACTAATTAGTCGGAGTTGTCAACCTTGACTAATTAAGCAATACATTTTTTAAGAAATCAACCCAGTTTTTGACCACGAAGCTAACATGGTGCTGGATCGATTTCGCTAATAATAAAAAGGTAGGGTCGATTTTTGTGATAAAATGTGATAGTGAGTTTATTTTGAAAAATTTTTCTTCGCATTACCGAAGGCACTAAAGTGCGCCTCTTAAAAACTATCAACATCAAAGTGTAGGATTTTATGCCCTGTTTGGATGGAGGGTAGAGAGGGGGAAGGGAAGAGAAATGCGGATTTCACCTTGTTTGGGAGTTTTTTAAGGAGGGTAGAGAGGAGGAAGGAAGGGGAAATGAGGGTAAAATTACTTGGTTTTCTCCCCCCCCCCCCCCCGATTTGGGCGGTAGAGGAGGGTAAAGAAGGGTAAAGAGGTATAATGACATTCTTACCCCCATCAAAACAAATAAAAGGGCTGATGTGTTTTTAGTATAAAGTCATTTATGTAAATTTACATATATTTACTTCCTTTCACCTTCATTCACTTTACTCAACTCTCAAACAACATATTACAATTCTCTTCTCTTCTCTTCCCTTCCCTTCCCGTTGTTTACCTTTCCTTCCCTTCCCTTAGTAAACTCCTAAACACACCATTAAACTTAGCATTTTAGCTCACCCTATTTCTAGGCTCATAGCAGAGTCTCTTTGGTAGCTTGAGAACAACACAGAGCAAATTGCTTGATGACGAGAGCGATGAAAGAAGAAAAGAGACTACAATGGCGAAATCTAGTCCTGATCGAGATTCCGCCTCCAATAACAACTGGGCACTCATCGCGAAAATGCGTGTTAGTTTCTCCCCCTTTGATCTCATTTTCACTTCTTTTGATTATTTGTCATTCTCAGTTTCTATTAGGATTAGGGTTACGGCTAGAAATGCATCATATTTTCTTATGACAAATATATTTTGTTAATGATGTGAATTTTAAGGTAATGTGTGTAGGCAACTGTATGATAAGTGTTTGTTAAAATGCCAAACAGTATAGATGAGAATTTTAAAGAAGGTGAAGTGGGTCCAGGTTTTTGGATTTAAAGAATATATAGCTACAAATGATTTTGTTAATGAAAGTTTTGAATTTTGAGTGCATTAAGGGGGTTTTGTGGGAAAGAATTTCAAAAAGTACAAATGGGGGATATTTTAGGTTTGGAAAGTTTCGCATAGGGTATTAAGAGTGAAGAGATTTTGGAAAGTTTCGCATGAGCTGAAGTATGATTTTAGCTCTTACGTGACTATGCAGTGTTAGTTTAAAGGGAGTTTTGGAAAAAAAAAAGGTTTTGGCCAAATAACAAATGCATACTCTGAAGTCATATCATATGTAACTCGTAAAATAAAAATTTAGTAACGATGTATTACTAACACCTCATCACCAAGTAAGAGGAGATGGTTTCTGTAATAAAAACTTATAAATTCTTAACGAAATAGCGTGTCAATAAAATTTTCAACCGAACTTGTTTGTTAGTAAGTTATTACATTTTAATGCAACGCAGAAGTAAAAAACCTCAAAATCCATTAATGGTTGTTCTCTGAATCCATAAAGAACGGTCTCTGAATCCACGAAGAACTTTAAATCCACGAAGAAAATATTAAAGAGGAATTTTTATTGATAAAAAGATCCGGTTCATGATGTTTACAATCCTTCTCCTTAAATTTAAAAACAAAGCCTACTCCTAATAAGAACAAAATTCCTAAAAGAAAGAAATAATTTTAAAATTACCTAAAAGATTACCTATAATAAAGGAAACAAAGCAGTCCTAATTAAATTAAAATTGATTTTATTTTCTAACGTAAAAAATTTATAACTTTGTTACTAAAAATAAACTAAATATTAACTATTTTCGTTGGTGATACTGATGAGATTTTAAAAATCTGACAATTCAGTTAGCTTCCTCTTGTCGAGATAAATGATTTACATATATAATATGTCAAAATCCGCTTTCTGAATTGGAAGATATGATCGTTTCTTTCTGGAAATTAATAGTATGCATATATGTGCATTTTGTTAGGTCTCATGTTTAATTATGAGCCTACTATCTGATCAAGTTTTGATGATTAACAAATAATTCCTAACAATATTTGTCGAGTATTTATATTTGATTGTTAGGGATCCTACACAAATATTCTATGATGGAAGTTGGATGGAATTAAGCTTAACGATGATATTCAAAGGAGGTTGGAAGGATATCGGAATGAAGCGATGATGAATTCAAGTCAAGTACAAGATCAAGCTACATTCACAACAAGGTAGAGCCTAATTGAAGATCTATTGCTTGGTATATTTAGTTTAGGTGTTTATACTTTGTGTGGTATACTTAAAGCCCAAATATATACACATACATGTTTTCGTTTTTTATCAAGTAAATATGAAATAAATAGATATATTTATATACATATACATATGGTTCATATTTATCATCTTTATTTGAAAAAAATAATGTTTTTATGGATTAAAAACTTATTTATACTTTTAATAATTCTATAAATCCATTCAAAAGAATTTCTAAGCTTGTTTAAAATCTTTTCATCAAAATCAAGTGTTTAATGATTTTAGATTTTTGAACAGTTTACAAAATAAATGAGTATTCACAAATGGGAAATATAATTTAAAAAATTCTTTTTTTAACATGTTCTATTACATGTTCATAAATATTTTCCAAAATTTTATCATTTTAGAGTTGATTTACTATGTCAATTTAATTTTACAAAATCAAGTATTTCAGCCATTTTTAGAATCTAGAATATCTGTCTTAAAACAATTATTTCTCGCCAATTGAAAGTGATATTTCATAAATTCTTTCTCTAACATATTTATCTACATGTATAGAAACTTTCCTCAAATTTTCATTATTTTTAAAGTTGATTTGCTATTTTTAATTGATTTTAGAAAGCCAGCTATACAAAACTTTCAGAATATGTCGTGCACGTTATCAGTCGACTGAACAATGTTTTCAAACGACTGTGAATAATGCATCAGTCGACTGAAAACACTGTTTAGTTGACTGATAAGAAAGCCATTGCATAACAGTTAGTTTTTTCCCATATCCAATTTTTGAGGGGTTTTTCTCTGTTTTTTTGGCTTTGGGCTGTTGTATTAAGTACCTATATATACCCCTCTATCCTCAACTCTTGTATTATATCTAAGAAAAGTTTTTATCAAGTTTTTAAGTTTGTTTAAGTGTGTTTTAAGTGAGTTTTCAAGTGTGTTTATGTGAAGAAGGTTTCACAAGAGGAGGAGATCATTTTATTTCGGTTTAAGCTTCAATTTCACATCTCCATCTCTCTTGTTGCAGAGAAGTTTTTTCTAAACTCAATTTCTAGTTATATACTTTTTATTTGTTGATTATCATTTTCTTAAGCTAGATTATAAATTGAGTTTACTTTTCATTGTTACTCATTGTTTACACCCCCCCCCCTTGAGCTTAAAGTATTTTCACATATATTATATTTTGGGTTGTGGGGTTGTATCTTTGAGAGTGAACTTAAAATTTCGTTCTCATCCATTGTAGAGAAAAACCCTTGTATTTGAGATTTTTTGTGAGATCACATTATAATACACAAGGACACGGAGAGGAGTGGTTGGTGAGAGACGAGGTTAGTTCCAAGAGGAGTGGCATCGGTAGTAAAGCCTAGAGAGAGATGGTAAATTCGAACACTTGAGGAATGTGACACGGGCTAGGCCAACACTTAGAGGGTGTATTATGTGATTGTAATTGTGAGTGTTGTAGAAGTTTTCAGTGAACTTGGAGAACTAATTGTGTGAGTTGTAAATGTTATCGGTGAGCATTGAAAACCATTTGTGTAGTTGATTTGAGTTGATAGTAGAGATTCTCCTCGAGGGTGAGGATCGGAGTTGTAGGTCAAGGGTGACCAAACTCCGTGATCATATTATGTGTTTGTGATTGCCTTGACGTATTACTCTTGTGCTCATTGTTTATCATATTTCTATATCGCCATTGTTGCATGTTTATATCGCATATTGATTATTTGTTTATCCTTGCATATATCACTTGTATATCATATTACTAGGATAATTATTAATTAGTTTTAATTTGGCATTAAATCGGATTAGATTGGCAAATACCCTATTCACCCCCCCCCCCCCCACCTCTACGGTTATTTCATTTGGTATCAGAGCTTAGTGCTCTTGATTTATGGCTTAACCGCCTAGAGTGAAAGATCCAAGTTTTTTATATGCTAATCTTGTTTTAAGATTAATTCATATTACTTGCATAAATATATCATGGATATGTATGGTGCACCTAGTGTAGGCTATGATATTAATGTTGCTCCATTGTTCATAATTTTTCTTATTCTCAATGGATGTTTAGATTTAAAATATTTGCTAGATATAAACATATCGATTTATGGGAAGTTATTGATAGTGCATATGTTGTGCCCACTTTGAAAAAATCTAAGTGGAGTAATGATGTTAAGAGAATGTTTACTATGAACAAGCTCTTGTTAGAATTTTTGCTAAATATCTTTGATTCATCTATGTCTAACAAGCTTGATCATTTTGATAGTGCTTATACATTATAGAAATTTATAAAAGTACATCAATGAAACTTGGAGGAGATTCGACGCGTTTTGGCAGAATCCACTTCAAGTAAGAATGGAGCACCATCAGCATGCACACGGCCACTAGGCGATAACCCTAGTGAGGTATGCGATTCGGAATCTAAAAGTGAATTATCTATTAGTGAACTCATATGTTCATATGATAGATTAATGCATGCCTATAAGAAATTGTATCATAATTTATTGATTTAAAAAGCAAGCATGTTAATTTGAAATCCGATCATGAGACACTAGCATACAAATTTAATATCATTGATAAAGAAAATGCATCTCTTAAAGAAAATATTGAATTAAATTTGGAAAAGATATATTAAAAATGGACATTGCTAGTTTGAATCATGATAAAAATGATGTCATGCAAGAAGTAGAAACAATTAGATATGAATTCAATTCTTTTAAAAATGATCATGTTTGTTCTACTTCTAATATCAATGCCTCCAAATGATAAATTAAAAATGAATATTGCTAGTTTGACTCATGATAAAAATGATGTTATACAAGAAGTAAAAACAATTAGATATGAATTTAATTCTTTTACAAATGATCATGTTTGTTCTACTTCTAATATCAATGCTATTGCGCCTAATAATGAATTGAATCTTATGAAAAATTATATATCTTCTCTTGATTCAATCCTAACTAAATACATTGATAATAATAAGAAACTTATGGACATATGTGCTAAGTCTAGAGCTACCACTTCAAAACCCAATCACTATGCACATAGCTATAACAAAATTTATAAGTGCTCAATTTGCGGCCGAAAAGACCATCTTGTTTAATTTTGCTATGATGCACATAAACCTACTAAGGCCAATAATATTGCTTTATGTGCATCTCATAAAGCTTCTTATCAACATATACACATACATGCACCTATTGCTCATAATAAACATGATGGTGTGTTTAAATGTGATTATTGTGGTAGATTTGGTCATTTGGCCAAATATTTTTTTGATTTGAAAAAGATTTCTCATTTGCAAAATGCATTTAAAAGATCATCCTTGTTTGTAAATGTTTCTCGTGCACAAGTTCATGGTCAACAAAAACAAATGAATCCATTCTATTGTACTTATTGTAATAGAAAGAGTTATTTTACATAATTATTGCTATGATCGACTACGTGCACTAAATACGCCCAAATGAGATAATAACCAACTGACATTGAGGTTTAATGATAGGGGTCATGTCTCTAAACTTGCCGGCACCAAAAATATTTGGGTGCCAAAACAAACTTGATTATGTTCATTTTTGTATTTTTGGTTTTTTATTTTTTTTTATTTTTGATTTGTTGACTTTCACTTTCACTTTCATTTCAATAAAAACTAATTAAAACGCTTTTTAAAATTGATTCAATTATATTTTCAAATACTTAAAAGAAAATATGTTCAAATATAAAAAATTCAAATATTCAAATATTGTTTTATATTTTGTGTTTTTAGATTATAGACTAAACAATACTATTTATATCGTTTTCAAAGTCTATTAATCCATTAAAAAGGATTTTAAATTTTGGTTAAAATTATTTTGTCAAAATCAAGTGGTTTAAACGAATACGTATTTTTGAGATTTTGCAAAATGATAGGATTTCACTAACGTGAAATAATATTTAAAATTTTTCTTTTTTAACATGTTCGTTTTCATCAAAATAATCTTTTTCCCAAATTTTACATTTTTTAGAATTTATTTGCTACTTTTTAAAGGGGTTCAAAGTTTATTTTTACTGTTCATAAAAACCCATGTACACATTATCAGTCGACTGACCAAGGTTATCAGTCGACTGATGAAAGTGGCTGGAATGTGTGCTTTTATCTGCTTAGTCGACTAATGAACCATCAGTTGACCAAAGCAGGTCATCAGTCGATTGATGAGTTCATCAATCGAACGATGAAGGTTGAGCTACCTATAACGGTCAGTTCATCAGTCGACTGATACTGTTCATCAGTCGACCAATGGCTATATTTCTAGTTTTTGCTATTTTTTAGGAATTTTGTTAGATTTGTTTGTTTTTCTTGGGCTTTTGTTTTAAGAGCTTATATATATTTCTTGGCCTCAACTTTGTGAACTACTAAAGAAAAGTTTAAAACAAAGTTTGCAAGTTTGTTTTGATATTATTGTTTTTTATAATTCGTAATCATAATTCATGTTTGTTTGTTTATGTGCTTTCATGATTTTCATGATTTTGATTCATGATTTCCTTATCTTTTGATGTGTGCTTAAATGTTAAATGGTTGATCAAAAGCTTGGATATATTTTTTTATTGGACCTTTCATTTGAAACTTGTTTAGTTTTCATGAATTCATAAATTCTCATGATTTGCCTTCTTGGTGTCATGGACTTTCATGATTTTTTATTTGGTTTGCAATTATGCGCTATCATTTGGTGTGCACTTGAGAATCTTTTGTAAACACTTCGCGATGATATATATATGTGTGTGCTCTTTTTGATTCACCCTTAGTGTGATTTGTGTTTTATATGTGATTTGTTCACATAGCATGGAGATATAGTTCTTATATATGATTTCAATTAACATATGCTCCATGGCTTTTTGATAGGGGGAGCCTTTCCCTATTGCTTTTCTTGTTTATACTCACCGTGCCTTTTTGAAAGGGGGGCTTTCGCTCTATTATTATTATTGTTTTCCCTATTTTGATATTGATAAAGGAGGAGAAACAAATACATTGTGAGCATATCTTGCTTTTGCTTGGTTTTATGCATGATGATTATAATTTACATATCCATTTGATATCATACATATTTTATATCTCTTTGTATAGATTGTTCGTCATCATCAAAAAGGGGGAGATTGTTAGGTCTCATGTTTATGAACTTACTATCCTATATAGTTTTGATGATTAACAAACAATTCCTAACGATGTTTGTCGAGCATTTATATTTGATTGTTAGGTATCCTACACAAAGATCCTATGATGGAGGTTGGATGTAATTGAGTTTAACGATGACATTCAAATGAGGTTGGAAGGATATCGGAATGAAGCCTCAAGTCAAATATAAGATCAAGCTTCATCCACAACCAAGTCGAGCCTAATTGAAGATCCATTACTTGGTATATTTAGTTTAAGTGTTTATACTTTGTGTGTTATACTTAAAGCTCAATTATATACACATACACGTTTTTGTTTTTGATCAAGTAAATATGAAACAAATAGATATATTTATATACACATACATCTGGTTCATACTTATCATCTTTATTTAAAAAATAATGTGCTTATGGATTAAATACTTATTTATACTTTTAATAAGTATATAAATCTATTCAAAAGAATTTCTAAGCTTGTTTAAAATCGTTTCATCAAAATCAAGTGTTTGACGATTTTAGATTTTTGAACAGTTTACAAAATAAATGAGTTTTCACAAATGAAAAATATAATTTGAATTTTTTTCTAACATGTTCTATTACATGTTTATAAACATTTCCCAAAATTTTATCATTTTAGAGTTGATTTACTATGTCAATTTGATTTTACAAAATCAAGTATTTCAGCAGTTTTCAGAATCTAGAATATCTATCTTAAAACAATTATTTTTCACAAATAGGAAGTGATATTTCATAAATTCTTTCTCTAAAATATTTATCTACATGTGTAGAAACTTTTCTCAAAATTTCATGATTTTTAAAGTTGATCCGCTATTTTTAATTTGTTTTAGAAAGTCAGCTATGCAAAAATTTTAGAATATATCATGCACGTTATCAGTCGACTGAACAATGTTTTCAGTCGACTGTGAATAATGCATCAATCGACTGAACACACTGTTCAGTCGACTGATAACAAATTCGTTGCATAACGGCTAGTTTTTCCCAGATCCGATTTTTGAGGGGTTTTTCTCTGTTTTTTTTTTGGCTTTGTGTTGTTGTATTAAGTACCTATATATACCCCTCTATCCTCAACTCTTGTATAATATCTAAGAAAAGTTTTTATCAAGTTTTTAAGTTTGTTTAAGTGTGTTTTAAGTGAGTTTTCAAGTGTGTTTATGTGAAGAAGGTTTCACAAGAGGAGGAGATCATTTCATTTCGTTTAAGCTTTAATTTCACATCTCCATCATTCTTGTTGCAGAGAAGTTTACTAAACTCAATTTCTAGTTATATACTTTTTATTTGTTGATTATCATTTTCTTAAGCTAGATTATAAATTGAGTTTACTTTTCATTGGTACTCATTGTTTACACACACACCCCTTGAGCTTAAAGTATTTTCACATATAGTATATTTTGGGTTGTGGGGTTGTATCTTTGAGAGTGAGCTAAAAATTTCGTTCTCATCCATTGTAGAGAACAAACCCTTGTATTTGAGATTTTTTTGTGAGACCACATTATAATACACAAGGACACGGAGAGGAGTGGTTGGTGAGAGACGGGGTCAGTTCCAAGTGGAGTGGCATCAGTTCCAAGAGGAGTGGTTGTGTAGTTGATTTGAGTTGATAGTGGAGATTCTCCTTGAGGGTGAGGAGCAGAGACGTAGGTCGAGGATGACCAAACTCCGTGATCATATTGTGTGCTTATGATTGCCTTGGCATATTACTTTTGTGCTCATTGTTGATCATATTGCTATATCACCATTGTTGCATGTTTATGTCGCCTATTGATTATTTGTTTATCCTTGCATATATTACTTGTATATCATATTTCTAGGATAATTGTTAATTAGTTTTAATATGGTATTTAATTGGATTAGATTGGCAAATACCCTATTAACCCCCCCGCACTGTCCCCCCGCAGGGTCATTTCACATAGTTTGTGATTATCCCAATCCTCCATGAAATTATATGTTAAGTATCCTACATCAGTCTTCCCTTGTTAAAAGAAGCTCGGTCCTAAGCTTATATTTGTTACATTAGTAGCTTCATTGATAAATAATTTTCTTCTCTTGCAACGATCAATATATGCCTTGTACTTAACATTAAATTTCTCCATCTATTATTTTACCTATTCGGCTAGGGCTTCTTTTGAATCAAACTTTTGAATAAATCTTTCTCATACCATGTTTATGTGACTGACGGTATGTGGATCTGCAGTTGACTTAAAAAACTCAAAATATGTTTTATGTTGCTTCTCATGTTCTAGTGCTGGAAGTATCATCAAAATCTTCTTTAAATTATTCACAATCTTTGCTTTGAGAGAAGAAAAATTTTCCTCATACTCCATACACAATTCTTTCATCTCCTTTGCCTCGAGCCCTCCACCAAATAACTCGCACATATCATCAATTACCTCACTCTCTAATTTATCCTTCTCCACTGAGACAATATCAATATGTATACACTCACTTATGATATCATGCAGAATATTCGTCTTCATTAACATATCAACATAAACGCTAGGAATCTCAGGATGAATCTTGATGGTGGCAAAATCTTCCTTTTAGATGGTGAGAATCTCTTTGTCTGCCACTAGAATAAGATTCTCCTTATCAATCTCTGTCTTAAATGCCTCTGGTTCTATGATTGACATAATTGATGAAGTCATTGTTGTTGCTTCTTCGGTGTTCTTCACAAACCCAGACTCTTTATTAGAGATGAATTGAGGTTTCTTAGTTTTGTCATAATCATAACTAGTTTGATAACTCTCTAAAAGCATCAATGATGAAGAACCTTTGTCATTCTGCTTAAGTTCTCGGTCCACCTTCTTCTCTAGACGGACCGTATCAGCTAAGGTAAAAAAAAATCTTTGAAAGATACCTGATATTGTTTTTAGTTAGAAAATAAGAAACAGTCTTTCCATAATTTCTTCATCTTTTCTTAAGTTCGAACCGGATCCTTCCCTTGATGGTATAGATTTATCAATATTTCATCCCACCATGCATATGCTTTTCCTTTAAGTCTGTAAAGCACTAATTTAACTTTTTAATCTTCTGGGATTATTCCATATTTAAAATACTTATCCACTTCTTTAATCTAATCAAGGAAATCATCGGCATGAAGCTTTTCATTAAAGGATGACATCTTTAATCCTTTAGTGTCATAATTGTCCCATCGTCGGTGGTCTCTGTGATCATAACGGCGGTGTGGGGGCTTCATAGTCATTGTTGTCGCCGTTGAATTCATCTTGTGGAGTCAGATCACATCGTTGGTGACTATCAATACGATTTTGAACTCCTATCATGGTCAGACGCTCCATTGTTGACCCAAGTTGATCTACAGTAGTCTTAATCTGATTAACATCGGTCTTCAACTCATCGAACTTAGTTTGAGAAATAGGAGCTTCGTCGCCTGCTATCAGATTGAAAAAACAAGTCTCTGATACTAATTAACGTAGCGCGGAAGTAAAAACCTTGGAATCCACCAACAGTTGTTCTTTGAACCCATAAAGAATGATATCTGAATCCACAAAGAACTTCGAATCTATGAAAAAAATATTAAAGAGGAACTTTTATTGATAAAAAAATCCGATCCATGATGTTTACAATCCTTCTTCTTAAATAGAAAAACAAAGCCTACTCCTAATAAGAAGTAGAATTCCTAAAATAAAGAAACAATTTAAAACTACCTAAAAGACTCCCTATAATAAAGGAAACAAATTAGTCCTAATTAATTAAAATTGATTTTGTTTTCTAATCTAAAAAGACTCTAAGTTTATTACTAAAAATAAACTAAATATTAATTATTTTTGGATTTATGCTAATAACCGGTGATACTGATGAGATTTCAAAAATCTGACAATTCAATTAGCTCCGTCTCGTTGAGATAGACGATTTACATATATAATATATCAGAATTCATTTTCTGGATTGGAAGATATGATCATTTCTTTCTGAAAAATTAATAATATATATGTATATATGCACATTTAGTTTGTGATTGTTCCAATTCTCCATGAAATTGTCCGTTAAGCGTCCTACATCACATTTACAGTAAATAATATTATTACATTTAGTTAAACATAATTTAGTTGTTAGTATAATCATATTATTTTATTTAATAGTATTATTTTCTGTAAAATGGGATTGGTATCTTTAGATAATTAAAAAATGTTTCAAAATAACAGTATTGTTTTAAGAAATTAATATTTTTACAGTAATATTTTAAAATTATGTAATTTTAGAAATTTTAGTTCTATGTCAAATAAGTAAAATGCTATTACTTAAATGCTATTTTTAACAAACTTCTTTAATAAAATAATATGATAACAGAGTTACGTTATTAAATACTCTAATTATATTATTTAACTCTTTGTATTCTTATTTAATGAAACAGTAGAATACTAGTGAAAAATATAAACAACGAGTTGTTGTAGGTATCGAAAATTACCTATAGGTCTCCACGAACAGCTCAGTGTTAAGGAACGATAATGAACGTCACTATCTGGTTCACAGGAGTTCGATTGACGTCGGTGAACGCTTGAAGTGAATCGACGAACTACGTGAGCTGACAGAATTTCGGAATAACGAAGGCACAGGCTAATCGAGAGCCCCGCGATGTTTACAAAAAGAACAACGCCTTTCGTGTCTCGTTCGTTCTACAGATAATCCAACCATCGGAGCTGATAGAACTCTTCGTCAGAATTCCAACGCAATTCGAATCACTAAAATCCGAGTTCAGACGAAGAATTTACAGCGGAAGCGGACGAATGCACCTCAGCGGAGTGTCTCGGATTTTTGGAGACACCCCAGGGGTGTCCTAGATTTTTGGAGACACCCCAGGTGTGTCTTAGATTTTTGGAGACACCCCAGGGGTGTCCTAGATTTTTGGAGACAC
>BQKN01061156.1:0-10075 GCA_022839385.1 Asparagus kiusianus | reverse complement strand
CAATGCTTAATCAAAGCCTAAACCAAGCCCAAGAAACCCTAAAAAACGTGTCTCTATTTATAGCAAAACACAATCCCAAACTGATTGGGATTCTAAAAACGAGTCTGCCACACCCTGCACCATGGGTGTGGCAGAGGGTGTGGTGTGCAGGACAGATTCTGCCACACCCTGCACCATGGGTGTGGCAGAGGGTGTGGTGCAGAACAGATTCTACCACACCCATGGCAGACACCACACCAGGGTGTGGTAGAGTCTGTTTTGGGTTATTCTTCACGTTTTTCACAATTCCTTCGCCGTTTTCACATAGACTTGGCAATTAATGCTGGTTTTGCTGGATCCTCTCCACCTTCCCCCCAAGTTATCTAGAAGACCTTTCTTTTATCTGAAAGCACTATGTACCACCAGCCGATACATTTACCTGTTCTCTAGTTAAATACTATTTGGAAGAAAGATTAGTGACGATGACCATATATTCTCCGAAGAGTTGAGCAGCTGACCAATTGTTTGTATCTAAATTGCTTAGTAAATTGCTGGACCAGAGATCCAGCTCGTATCAGATGTCTTCTTCTTCTCTTTGGATGGTGGGGTTAGCTAAAGGCTGTTTAACTTTTTATCATCACCGCGTGGCTGGACGGCTGAATCAGCTGGTAGCAACAGATTAGTGCGAAACATGCCACATAACAAAGACTTTATGCGCTACTTAAAACCTTTCTAGGTTTCTCCCCATTTGCACGGATAAAAATATCATCCGTGCTGATGAAGACATTCTTCTTCTTCTTCTTCTTCTTTGTTTTCCCAAGACTTGCAGCCTCAAGGGAACATGACTTCACCTTCAATGGATTCAGTAACACCGACCTGAGCATTGATGGCATCGCCTCAGTCACACCTGACGGCCTCCTTGAGCTGACCAACAAAACCCAGAATATGAGGGGCCATGCCTTCTATCCTCGTCCCCTCCGCTTCAAGTCTGCGACTGGTAGACCCCTTTCCTTCTCCACTACTTTTGTGTTTGCCATCCTCCCTGAAGTCTCCGATCTGAGCGGCCAGGGCATCGCCTTCTTTGTTTCTCATACTGCTAATCTCTCTCTCCCTTCTCCAAGCCAGTACCTGGGCCTCTTCACCGAAAGTAACAATGGAAACTCAAGCAACCACATCGTTGCCGTAGAATTTGACACGATTCAGAACCCTGAATTTCAAGATATCAATGACAATCATGTTGGAATTGACATCAACGGCTTGATCTCCAACAAGTCGAGTCCTGCTGGGTATTATAAAGATAGTACCGATTCATTACAGAATTTGACCCTAATTAGTGGCAACCCAATGCAGGCATGGGTGGATTTTGATGGTGAAGCGATGCAGATCAATGTTACTTTATCGCCGATGGGAATTCCTAAACCACGAAGGCCCCTCTTGTCCTCGACCATTGATCTTTCAAGCGTGATGCTTGATTCCATGCATGTAGGTTTCTCTTCATCGGATGGCCCTTTTCATACTCAGCATTACATTCTTGGTTGGAGCTTCAAGACGAACGGGGTAGCAAGGCCTCTTGATTATTCAAAACTTCCTTCACTACCTGTTCTTAAAACCACAAGGAAGTCTGTAGTTATGGTCACATCGCTGGCCATTGTTTCATGTTTATTTGTGTTATTTGCCGCCACTGTTACGTTTCTTATAGTAAGGCGCAGGAACAAATATGCTGAGCTGCTTGAGGATTGGGAGCTCGACTATGGTCCTCATAGGTTTTCATACAAGGACCTGTTTCAAGCAACAAAAGGGTTCAAGGAAGAAAATTTACTGGGGACTGGAGGCTTCGGTAGAGTCTACAAAGGTGAGTTGCCTAATTCCAAGATGGAGATCGCAGTTAAGAAAATCTCCCATGATTCAAGACAAGGCATGAGAGAATTTGTGGCTGAAATTGTTAGCATTGGTCACCTCCGCCACCGAAACCTTGTTCAGCTCTTAGGCTACTGCCGTCGTAAAGGAGAATTCCTCTTGGTCTATGATTTCATGGCCAATGGTAGCCTTGATAAATTCTTATACGGTAAAAAGAACCCTACTGTCAATTGGGCTCAAAGGTTCCGAATCATCAAAGGGGTTGCTTCAGGTCTCTTATATCTCCATGAAGATTGGGAGCAGGTTGTGCTACATAGAGACATCAAGGCCAGTAATGTGTTGTTAGATGGAGATTTTACCGGAAAGCTGGGAGATTTTGGCCTTGCAAAATTATATGATCGAGGCTCTGATCCTCAAACTACTCGTATTGTTGGAACCATGGGTTATCTGGCACCTGAGCTTCCTATGACTGGAAAGGGTTCGACTATGACTGATGTATTTGCTTTTGGTGTCTTCTTATTTGAAGTAGTTTGCGGTAGGAGGCCAATTGAGTTCCAAGCAGAAGCTGAAGACCTGATTCTTGTTGATTGGGTTCTGGAGAATTGGAAACGGGGTTTGCTTATGGAGACAGTGGATCAAAGATTGACAGAGTATTGTGTCGACGAAGTTGAGTTAGTATTAAAGCTTGCTTTGCTATGCTCACATCCAATGCCAGAAGTTAGGCCAAACATGCGGCAAGTGGTGCAAATTTTAGATGGAGCCGTAGAACTCCCCGAGTTGTTGCCACGTTGTATGAGCTTTAGCTCTATGTCATTGTACCAGAAGGTAGGGTTCGATAATTATATTATGTCACTCACCTCATCAGCTTCCACGCTTCCTGCTATGTCAGGGGGCCGATGATAGCTTTGTAAGGAAAACGACGTTCTTTCTTATACAGAAGAATTACTTGTTCATCAAAAGATACATGCATGTTGCTTTTCCTTTGGTGCTAAAACTTGATCTTGAGCTTTCCGAACCACCTTAATCCCTCTACATACCCGAACCAGGTCCTCTCCATACCAGAGCCAGGTTTCACGTTTACGGGCAAAAAGTGTATCCTTGAGCATGATGCAATAGACTATTTAAACTGTATGTCATAGATTTCCATAGGAGTTTGCTGCTTAAAAGGTAGGAGATTCAATTGTCAATTGATCAACGTGATTAAATCTTCAATCTGTGTTGATTCATGAGGCTTTCTCTCCCTTGCAAAGAAGAATCATAGTAAGGGAGATTCACCATCAATTAGACAAAAGATCCATTAATAAAATCCTCCTGACAATTGATACAAAAGCGCGCGGAATTAAGGGCTTTTGAGATGTTGGGGGGTGTGGGAGAGAAAGAGAGGGAGAGAGACTTTTCTTACTCCTCATTTTGTTTATTGATTTATGATTTTATAATGAGTTCTTGATGGTTTCTTCTTCCTCCTCGTTCTCTTAGTTTTATTACTCTTGGATGAAGAAATACACGAAACAGCTTAAGATTCAGCCAGGCAGACTGGCGGTCGACTGCGAATGTGCACAAGGGCAAGTAGGATTCGGAGCTGATGGCGGTCTACCGCGGCGGTCGACCGCGGATGACCGTATTCGATTTAACTCTCGGGACCTCTCGGGTTTGTGGTTCAGTCGACCGCCGCGGTCGACCGCGAACCTGCGCGGTCGACCGCCGC
This sequence comes from Asparagus kiusianus, assembly GCA_022839385.1. NCBI lineage: Eukaryota > Viridiplantae > Streptophyta > Magnoliopsida > Asparagales > Asparagaceae > Asparagus > Asparagus kiusianus. Next base: position 6,534 of record BQKN01061156.1, on the reverse strand, counting down.
GGTCGACCGCGATCTGTTTGGGTTGGGCCTTTTGGATTTTGACCCGGTTCGTTTCTGGGTTTATATATAACTCAAACCTGATTGATTAGGGTAATGCAAGGACGGTTTTGAGCAGTCTTTGTGAGAGGATTATTGCATCCAATTGTGGGAGAGTTGTGAGAGATCTAGAGCTTTATTTTAGGGTTCGATCGGTGAGATTTGTAACTCTATTTGTATTCTCTTGATTTCTAATAGTAAGAACTCCTCCCCCCCTCCTTGCCCCGTGGACGTAGGCAACTTGCCGAACCACGTAAATCTCTTGTTCTTGCTGTGGTTGTGTTTTGCTTATTAGTTATGGTTTATCTCGAGTTATTGGTCGGGTTGCACAAGAAAGCTTCCGCCGCGCACAATAATTGGTATCAGAGCTAGATCGACAACATGGGAGAAGCAAGCACATCGGGGTCGTCTCTTACAAAGGCGATACAGAGTCTGAGCATCAATAACACGAAGATTGATGTTCCGAAGTTCGACGGCAAGATCAATTTCGAATTGTGGAGGTGTCAGGTGATGGATGCCTTGGATACACAGAATTTGGAGGAGACTCTTGAGTTAAAAGAGAAACCCTCAGATATGGAGGATAAAGTTTGGAGGAAGATGAACAGTAAAGCTTGTAGTGTTATTAGGTCATGCTTGACGCCGGATCTTATTTATGATGTTATGAACGAGACGTCGGCGAAGAAGATGTGAGAAATACTCAATGAGAAATATCTTACAAAAAGCATTGAGAATCGGCTTCACTTGAAGAAGAGATTTTACCAGTTCAAGATGAAAAATGGAGTTTTCATCATGGAGCATGTTAACAACTTCACTAAGCTACTTTCAGATATGGCCAATGTGGACATTATAGTTGAGGATGAAGACAAGACGATGCTACTTCTGTGTTCGTTGCCCGAAGATGATTATGGTACGTTCGTTCTCACTATGATCAATGGAAGAACTACAGTCAGCTACAAGGAGGTGACCTCAGCTTTGGTGAACTATGAGTTGAGGAAGAGTGATGGTGAACCCTCCGAGAAGGCATCGGGAGATGCGTTAGCCGTTCGAGGCCGAGATCCAAACCGTCGCCAGTTCAACCGCTCAAAATCAATGAATAGGAGTGCCTATAAGAGTGTTGGTAAAAATCAATGTCGGTATTATAAAGAAGAAGGACATTGGAAGATTAACTACCCAAAGTGGAAAGAAAAAACCGGAAAGAATAAGAAAAAAGCTGCACAGGCTTCAAAGGTGAATGTTGCAAAAGCTATTGGTGAGCATTCAGATTCAGATTCTTCAGGCTATTCATGTCCTGCATTATCGTCGTTTTTCTATGCGGATTCCACGGAGTGGATGATGGATTCGGGAGCTACATATCATATCTGCCCTAAGAATGAGTGGTTCTCTAGCTTTGAGGAGCTGGAAAGAGGGGATGTCGTGCTTATGGGAAATGACCACGTATGTCCTATTGGTGGTATTGGTTCAGTCCGAATTAGGATGCATGATGGTGTAGTGAGGGAGTTGAAGAAAGTGAGGTTCGTGCCGCAGTTGACGAAGAACATCATCTCTCTTGGGACTTTGGAGGTAGCAAGATATCGAGTGATCTTAGAGGATGCTACAGTGAATGTCACGAAGGGTTCTATGGTGGTGATGCGAGGTGTCAGGAAAAATAACATATACTATTTGAAGGACAAGACAGTTACAGGGGGTCTGGCAGCTTCTATCACTACAGAGGACACTACCACGTTATAGCACATGAGACTTAGACACATAGGTGATAAGTCCCTACAGTCATTGGCGAAATAGGGGCTATTGAAAGGTGCTAAGACCTGCAAGATGGAGCTGTGTGAGCACTGTGTACTTGGGAAGAAAACTAGAGTGAAGTTTGGCACCACTGTTCACAACCCCGAGGTACATTGGATTACATTCACACAGATGTTTGGGGTCCTTCCAGAACACATCTCTTGGTGGGACCAACTATTTTGTCACTTTCATTGATGACTATTCCAGGAGAAATTGGGTATACCTTATAAAGCATAAACATCAGGTCCTGGATATTTTTGTGGAGTGAAAGAAAAAAGTAGAGCTGCAGACAGGTAGAAAGGTGAAGACTCTACGTTCAGATAACGGTGGAGAGTACAAGAGTGATCCGTTTCTGCAATTTTACCGGGATCACGATATTAGAAGACACTTCACAGTTCGAGAGACACCGTAACAGAACGGGGTGGCTGAGAGATTGAACTGTACCTTGTTGGAGAAGGTGCGGTGTATGATGACGCAGAGTGGATTGCCTAGATCCTTTTGGGCCGAGACGTTAGTTTATGCGAGCCATCTCGTGAACATGTTGCCTTGCACTGCGATAGACGGGAAGACTCCTTTGGAGCGTTGGTTTGGTTCGGTGGCTAGTGACTATGAGTCACTTCGGATATTCGGGTGTCCAGCTTATTATCATGTCAGTGATGGGAAATTAAATCCGAGATCAAGGAAAGCAGTCTTTGTAGGATTTAGAGATGGAGTCAAAGGCTTCAAGTTATGGGATCCACAGGACAAGAAGATAGTTATTAGCAGAGATGTCATATTTGACGAGGCGTACATGATGAGGCCTCGAGCCCCTCAGCAGGTAGAGGGAGGCCAGACAGGAGAGATATCGCAGCAGGTGGAGGATGATGTGACTCCACTCACTCCAGAGAGCACTGTATCCATTGAGGCTCCTACAGAGGTGACACTGGGAGGAGATGAGATGACAGCCGGGCAGATAGAGGATACAGTGGATTATGGGACTCAGGAACAGGGTCATGTTCAGGGGTCCATTGCAGCAGATAGACTGAGGAGAGAGATTCGTCGGCCAGCTAGGTATAATGATGTCATGGTCACATATGCATTATCAGTGGAGATCGTTGATGATATGGTTCCAACCATATTCAGGGAGGCAGAGTCTAGCACCGATTCGATCAGGTGGAGGGAAGCTATGGAGGAGGAGATGCGGTCTCTTCAGAAGAACAATACTTAGACACTTGCACATCTACCTAAGGGTAAGAAAACTATTGGTTACAAGTGGGTATATGCGAAGAAGGAGGGATCTTCTACTAGGAACATTCGGTTCAAAGCCAGATTGGTTGCCAATGGATATGCACAGCTTGAGGGTATTGATTACAACGAGGTATTTTCACCTGTTATGAAGCATTCATTGATACGGATTTTATTAGCGTTGGTGGCACAGTTGGATTTGGATTTGGTCCAGATGGATGTGAAAACAGCATTTCTACATGGTGATTTAGATGAGGAGATCTACATGACACAACCATTGGGATTTAAAGCTGCAGGAAAAGAAAACTTAGTTTGTAAGCTAAAGAAGTCTCTTTATGGTTTGAAGCAGTCACCAAGACAGTAGTATAAGAGATTCGACGGTTTTATGATTGGCCGAGGGTACACCAGGAGCCCATATGACCTTTGTGTTTGCAGCTGGTAGAACCCTCTCCTTCTCCACGACCTTTGTGTTTGCTATCCTCTCTGAGGTCTCTGATCTCAGTGGCCACGGCATCACCTTCCTTGTTTCTCGCACGACGAACCTCTCTTTCCCTTCTCCTAACCAGTACTTGGGTCTCTTCACTGGACATAAAAATGGCAACTCAAGCAACCACATCTTTGCGGTTGAACTTGACACCATTCAGAACCCTGAATTCCAAGATATCAATGACAACCATGTTGGAATTGATATCAATAGCCAGGTCTCCAACAAGTCGAGTCCTGCTGGTTACTATGAAGATAGTACTGGTTCGTTTAAGAATTTGACTCTAATCAGTGGCTACCCAATGCAATTGTGAGTAGATTTTGATGGTGAAGAGATGCGGATCAAGGTTACCTTATCGCTAATGGGAATGCCTAAACCACAAAGGCCCCTTTGTTCTCGACCATCGATCTTTCGAGCTTGATGCTTGATTCTAGGCATGTAGGTTTTTCTTCATCGGACGGTGCTTTTCATACTCAGCATTACATTCTTGGGTGGAGCTTCAAGATTAATCTGGGTAACAAGACCGCTTGACTATACGAAGCTTCCTTCACTACCTGCTCTTAAAAGAAAAGGGAAGCCAGTAGTTATGGCCGAGTGGCTAGCCATAGTTTAATGTTTGTTTGTGTTATTATTTTTTCTTGTGACTGTTCTTATAGTGAAGAGAAGGATCAAATATGCTGAGGTGCTTGAGGATTGGGAACTCGATTATGGTCCTCATAGATTTTCATACAAGGATCGGTTTCAAGCCACAAAAGGGTTCAGAGAGGAAAATTTACTGGGGACTGGAGGCTTCAGTAGAGTTTACAGAGGTGAGTTGCCTAACTCCAAGATGGAGATTGCAGTTAACAAAATCTCTCATGATTCAAGACAAGGCATCAGAGAATTTGTGGCTGAAATTGTTAGCGTTGGCCAGCTCCGCCATCGAAACCTTGCTCAGATCTTAGGCTACTGCCACCGTAAAGGAGAGCTCCTCTTGGCCTCCTCTTGGTCTATAATCTTACTAGCAAAAAAACCCCGCGTAACGCGGGGAGAATGAAGAATGCATACTCATTGCACCATGACAATTAAAACGTCCTGGAGAAATCTAGTAACAACACACAAAGTAACATTCTCTCTCGATCTCAAATTCACAAAATTCACCACCACAATTTGAGAACTCGAAGTAGATGTTCCTATATTAGCACCACCACAAGCAGCCGATATCTAGAGTGGCGAGTCGTCGGCATTTCCTAGGAAGCAACTGAGAAAAGAATAATTAAAATCATAAGATTAGCCAAGAATTCAGATGAAAGCTGAGACTTGCTGTTGTAGAGCGTGAGAGCAAAGAGAGAGAAAACAAAGTGAAAATGGAAAAGAAAAATAAGTAAAAATCGCTCCTTTTAGGGGCTGTTTGGTTCGTTTCCCATGTATTGGGAAATACAATTCTATGTAAAGAAACCCAAGTTTTGGCTTTTCTAAACTTTTTCAAGAAATATATTGTTTGCGTTTGTTTCACACATAAAACATGATGGGAAATCAATGTATACATTTTTCTTGTGTTTGGTTGGCATCAAAAAAGGGGGGGAGGGGGGGGACTTTTAGTGATTAGACATTTCCTATTTTTCTCGTATTTGGTTGATATTAAAGTGTGTAGGGAAAAGTGTATATGGTAACCATGGTAAGTTTACCACTCAGTAAAGACAAATATGTTTATGATCGTTAATGGAGGTAATCTTACCAAAAATAAAAGTGCAAATGTAACATGAAAAACCAGTAAATAGCCGAATTCGTCATAAATATCTAATTGGCATAAAAAATCAGATGAAACATGTAATAACGTGATTATTTTAACTTTATGAATTAAGTACCTGATTGGACATGAAAAATACCTGTTTGATAAGAAAAAAAATCCCACGAAACATATAATAACATGATTATTTTAATTGTTATGAACTACGCACCTAATTTGACATGAAAAATATCTATTTGACAGGAAAAGATCACATGAATCCTGTAATAATATGATTATTCACAAATTTATGAAATACACACATGAATTTGAGAAACTTTCTTACGAGACCTGTAAAACCCTATAATCATCTTGATTAGTCATAAATGCTTATATGACATAGAAAATCACATCAAACTTGATTAGTCATAAATATTTGTTGATATCACGTAAAATATATCAGTCACATGTTTATGAATTCTATGGCTGAGAGCTCAGAACTTAGTCAATATCATCATTATTAGCCATCCAATACAATATCAATAAACATTACAGGTTGCTAATCTCAGAATATTTTTTTTTGAAGTAAAAACAAGGGTTATACCCCGTTCATTAATAATCAGAATTATCAAAAGATAGTTCAGTACAAAACAAGGACACAAACTGTGTCCGTACGTTGCTAATCTCAGAATATTTGACAATCATCATAGCTTAAAAGTAAAAAAGTCACCAACTAAAACTCATGATGTAACAATATTTTCATTAATAACCCACAACAATAGCCATCCAATACTATGTAGATAGATTATAGGTTGCTTACATACAACTTTTTTTAGTTGTCATGTATATGGTGACTTATAAAGTTCTTGCAAACACAAGTTCAATGTCAAATTAGTATTCTATAATCATCACATAATGTTGGTAAATATGCACATGAAACCATAGGTTTATAGTTGAAGCACAACTAAAATCAAAGTCATATAAATAATTACAAGTTTATTGAGAAGCTCAGAGAATGACAAACAAAACTTCTCAACTTTAGCAAGAAAAAACATTGGGACATGTAACAACTATCATATGATAAATCAAATGAATGACAATAACTAATAACATAAATTTTAAACCTAGTGACTTGCGTATAAAATTCTGGATTCCTCATCCCATTCTTTGAAAGTTACCATACATGGGTTATTTTTAATATTGTTTCGGTTGCTACACGGAATACTTAAAAATGAGGAACTTTAGGTGTAAAATGCAGTTAATTGGAACATAATTCAAGCTTGATAATGAGATAAATATTGTA
>BQKN01061153.1:6960-55751 GCA_022839385.1 Asparagus kiusianus | reverse complement strand
GCGACAAAAGTCAACACGTGGCGACAAAAGTCAACGCACGGCGATTCCAAACCCTCGGGTAAACGCCGGTCAACGCGTAACACCAGGTCAACGCCGGTCAGTGCGTTGCGACAAAAGTCAACACGTGGCGACGAAAAGTCAACACTCGACAATTCAAAACCCTAGGGTCAACGCCGGTCAACGTGTAACCCTAGGTCAATGCCAATCCGCGCGGTGCGACAAAAAGTCAACATACAGTGATCCGAAACCCTAGGTCAACACGATGTGACAGGGATAGTAAGTTCAAAAGTCAACCGAATGACACGAGCCAAATTCAACTCACCAGCTGTAGACTCGAGACTCCGACGACGGCCAGGCGATAAACGCAGCGCCGGAACAACTTCGGTTATTCGTCAAAGCATCGGATAAACCGAAAATCGAAGGAGCCAAGAGTTGAAGCTAACCACAGGTCCTTTATGCCGACTAAAGGCTGGACCAATCATATCCAAAGTATTCCAGTCTCTTCTATAAAAGAAACGAGTCCGGAACACTTTGGAGGGGTATCTGTAGGCATCAAAAATTGCCGATAGGTCCCCACGAACAGCTCAGTGTTAGAGAATGACGATGAACGTCACTACCCGGTTCACAGGAGTGCGATTGACGTCGGTGAGCGCCTGAAGCGAATCGACGAGCTACGTGAGCCGACAGAAGTTCAGAATAATGGGGATACGGACTGATCGGGAACCCCACGACCGCTATAAAAGAAGCAGCGCCCTTCGTGTCCCATTCACCCTACTGATAATCCAACCATCGGGATCGACAGAGCTCTTCATCAGAATTCCAACTCATCCGAAATCACTCAAATCCGAGTTGGGACGAAAAATCAACGGCGGAACAACGGCGGATAGTCTCGGACTGAACTGAGGCACCCGGCGGTGTCTCGGCGAGGTCGAAACACCCGAGGGGTGTCTTGGCAAAACCAAGACACCCCAAGGGTGTCTCGGCCTGGCCGAGACACCCCAAGGGGGTGTCCTTGCTTTTTGCACCCCCTCACTCCTCTTGGCCTATAAATAGACCCCTTGGGTCTTCATTCAAAGGGCTAGATTTTTGGGAGAGCAAGGCTAGAGTTTGGAGCTTGGAGCTGGAGTTTTGGAGAGCCTTGGCGAAGCCCTGCTGCAACGAGGAGTGATCGTGCCTTCTACAGCAAAGGAGACTTCTTCTTCATTCCCACTTCTCTTTTCCTTAGTGTTGCCCCTTGGCGGTGATACTAAGAAGAGAAAATATCTCGCTTTAGCCGAGATAGGAGCTTTGAGTTTCTAGATCTCACGCGGATCGATGAAACTCTGCCGGATTTTTCCAAAACGGATCTGATCGACCGGTGGTCCACGGATATCAACATCCCCGTCACAGGCAAAAGACCCACGCAAGCAAGACCGCACCAAAACGGGATCTTGGGTTTATTTTCGATAAAGTTGTAATCTTTGTTTTGTTGCGCAAGGAGATCTTATAAAAAGATCGACTTTTTATTTCATTCTTGTTGTAACGACTGAAGTTGTGACAGATTTGAAGAGCAATGAAAAAAGCAACTTTTCCCGAAAACACGTATATTTTCGTATAATACGTTGTATTATTAATTACGTATTATTTGTTAATTTGCTGTATTATTTCTACTGTTGCATATTATCTGTCGTATTAGTATAACTTGTATGTTTTACTATGTATATAATTATCTCATAATTGTTTGATTTTAAATATAAGTAAATATATTTTATTTATTAATTATTCTCGTTTAATTGTACAATATGGGTATATTTTGACTATTTCGTATCTTCTGTTGTATTAGCACAACATGTACGTTTTTAATTGTAGATAATTATTATGTAATTAGTTTAATTTTTTACTACCCAATGGTATTTATTTTAATTATTTTAATCATTAACCCTAACCCTAATATACCCTATATATTTATATACACTTTATTTTTCGTTTTCCTGTTCATCATCCCCGCCGCCTCACCATCTCTCACCTCTCTTTCATTTTCTTTTCAACTCAGCAGCCACCCGTCGTCGGCCTCCTCCAACCTCCGCCCCGAGCGCCGACCCCATCCGCCACCGCCTCTGGCCACCTCCACCGCTATCTCAACCTCCGACCACGCCGTCGAGCCCTCGCCCAAGCCCCTGACCACCAGAGCTCCGCCTCCATCAGCCTCCCTCTCATCCCCGACTACCACAGCCGCCGCCTGAGACCGCGTCCACGCCCCTAGCAGCTGCACCTCCGCCCGTCGCCGCTGTTTCCTCGAGCCCCGCCTCCAAGAGTTCGCCTGACCCTCCTCGTACGCACCCTCTCCGACAGCCTCCCCTCGCACAGCGCTACTCTATCCTCAGATCCGCCGTAACCGCCTCCAACAGCACCACCTCAGCCCCTTCATCACCGTCACCCTGCTGCTGCTCCTCCTCCAGCGCCTCCTACCCCTCACAGCCTCCTCCACCACGTCAGCCCCGACCAAACCCAAGCCACCGCACCACCAGCCCTTAGCCACTCCCTCCGCAGCCCCGATTCCTCCCCCGCTCACCCTTGCAGCCCTCGTCGCTGAACTCTGAGCCAAACGTCGCCTCCGAGATCCCGTCGACCCGCTGCCCCGTGTCGTTCAGCCCCTCCCCAGATCCGACGCCGCACTTCCCTCGTCCGTTGCCTCCCCATGACACCAACCTCGTCATCCGCCGTTCAGATCCGATCAGATTCGCCACCTTTGTGTCGTCGCACGCCACCCGTTTGATCATATGCTAACACACATCTAGTTAGAGAACCGCCCCCTTCTAGCCACCATCGAGCCCGTCGAACCCTGAGGCAAGATCCCGAACCTCGATTATTTTCATTCAAATTCTTATATTTGTCATAGATTATTTATGTGTAAGATCCCGTTACTCAGCTTGTCATTCTTTACATTTTCAGATCGATTATGAGTTGTCTGTATTTATTAGTTTGTAATATAATTACCTGCGTGGATTGTTTGATGAAGAATATTAAGATATATTATAGTAATATGATAAATAGTATTTTAAGAATAATTATAAGGAATTAAAAGAATTTAGTTCGGCAAAAGAATCATTTTTTAGACAATTATAATAATTTAAAAGAATTTATTTTGGAAAATAAATTTGTTTAGATTAATTGTTAAGCGAAATAATTTAAAATGAATTAATTTAGAAAAAGATTATTTTCTGAATTATGTAGATGTTGTTTATGGTTTATAATTCTTATTTTGATTATCTAATACGCTATTATGTTATTGCACATGATTAGCTGCATTGATTGTTCCATGTTGTGATTAAGAATTATTAGGTGTTTATGACTATAGTGACCTGTGTGACATGAATAAGGTCTAGAGGCTTGCTGTTGATTTAGAAAAGCGAGAGGAGTTGGAATATTTGTGATCGTGGTTATATCCCGGGCTCGCACCAACGATATTCCTGTGTAGCGTTGGGGTGGGTCCGAGGAGTTGTGATATGTGGTATTGTTGATTATTTCCAGGTTCGCACCAACGATATTCCTGTGTAGCGTTGGGGTAGGTCTGAGGTGTCGTGATATGTTATTGTTGATTATTTCCAGGCTCGCACCAACGAAATTCCTGTGTAGCGTTGGGGTGGGTCTGAGGTGATATGATATTGTGATTGTTGATTATTTCTAGGCTCGCACCAGCGATATTCCTGTGTAGCGCTGGAGTGGGTTTGAGGGTGGCAGTGAATCGTTATGTGTGGATGATTTGTGAACAACCGGTTATTCGTGAATATGAGTTTTGACTATATGTGAGAGGTAGACTAGTGACTTGATATAGGATGATTAGCTACATGACTTTATTGTTTGCATGTTTATGGGTCTCGTGAGATGTGAACCAGTTATATTTCTTTCCATACCTAAATTAGGATTAATATTTAATTACCTACAATTTGAGACATATGGTATATACATGAGGGATTCCTTGTTTGGATTATTTCGCTCGACGTACTACGTCTCGAGTTGTAGATTTTTAAGTATTAATTCTATCTAGGGGTATGTCCTTGTTACGCAGATGATTATGGATTCTTATGATCGTTATACTCTAGTAATGGATTGCATCTAGCTTGTTAGTATTCCAGCTACATGTTTCTATTTATTATTATTGTTATTGCATTGGTTATTCGACCGTTCCTATTTTCTTTGTGGGGTCGGGTCTTGCCGTGTGCATACACGCTGACGTACACCTGTTTTCTCTGGTGTACGTCAGACTTAGAGGAAGATCAGGTTCAGCTGAGAGATCATCTGGAGTCAGAGGATTCTCAGCATGAGTGCCTTGCAGACAGAGCAGAAGAAAGAGTCGAAGCCTATTCTTTTAATTATTAGTTGATGGTTCCATTTATTTTTGTAGTTCTTTCCTTCCTGCTTAATCGATGTATTTTGTATCTCTTCAGCATTCATTTGTTTAGTTTTGTATAAGGGCACGTTGACCCGAATATTATGTCTTGGATGTTATTCTATTTGTGATATGTATTATTTTATTCTGAGTTTGTCTATTATATTCTTGCTACCTGTGATCGGGGACCTGTGCCTTTGCATTGTATTATTTCTAGACGCTTAGCGTATTAGGTTGAGAAGAAAAGAAAAGAGGAAAAAAAATAATAGTATATATTTCTTCTCAATCTAATACGTCGCGGGCTTGTTCACGTTCCGATTCTCGGTATTTTGGGAAGCGGGGCGTGACAAATGTTTATCAAGAACACCATATGCAATAAGAAGCTTCATCAACTCAAAAGCAATATCAAGACTCAAGAAATATATTTCTATGTGAGAGATATTTGCTACTTTTATTTTCTCTCTAGTGCTAGAATGTAGGCAAGAAGTTTATTGATTACATTTGAAGCTCATCGGATAACACACTTGCACATTTTCAAAACTTGTATTTTGAAACTTTTGCTAAATTGATGATTTTCACAAATATGACGACCTTTTTGACAAATTCCTTTTCAAACAAGTTTGTCAAAATGTTTATAAACTGTTTACAAAGTTTCACATTTTTTGAAATTTATTTACTATATTTTATAGAGCACTAAAATTCAATTTTAAAATCGATTCAGGCTGATAACATGTTACCAGTCGACTGACCAGTCAACTGATGAAGTCAGTCGACTGACAAGTCGACTGATGAAGTTAGTCGACCGATGTGTCGACTGATAAAAGTGTCTGGAATCATTTTTTTTGCTCTCTGTTCTGTTTCGATCGACTAAACAGTCGACTGACGAGATCGTTAGTCGACTGAAATGATCATCAGTCGACTGATGAGCTTAATATCGTATACAACGTTCAGCTCATCAGTCGACTAATGCTTCCCATCAGTCGACTGATGGGTGCTGTAACGACTATATTTGTTCTGTTTTAGAAATCTGATTTTCTCGGGATTCTGTCTGGTTCTTTGGGGTTTTGGCTATAGTTTTCTCTCATTATAAATACCTATCAATCCTATCTACCTCAGTACCAAGCTTTCATTGCAAATTACTTGAGTTTAAGTTTATTGTTTTCAAAAGAGCTTCAACTTTCATTTGCTTTCACTATTTCTAAGTTCACATCCCAAGCTTCAATTGCAATCTCTCCTCTTGCCATAGGGCTTCTGTAAAGAGAGAGTTTTTCTTCGAATTGTGACTGTTGTGAGCTTGATCTCGTGGAGATCTACTGTGTGGTTGTGAGATCTCGGAGTAGAACATTATGTAAAAGAAGTTCTGGCTTTCAAACTAGATGTGTAGTGAATTTCTCCTCGAGAGTGGGGAGCAATGACGTAGGTCAGCGGACCGAACCGTGCCGAACCTCGTGAACACATCGTGCGTCATCAATTAGCTAACTATCTTTATCTCTACTCTCTTTTCATTGTCATTGCATTTCATTTTGTGTGTGGTTTGTTAGAATTACTTTTAATTGTATTTTATGCATCCATAAACCCTATTCACCCCCCCTCTAAGGCTTTTCAGTAACCATTAACGTGATAGTTTTGTGGACCTGTCATCCTGTTGAAGAGGATCGTCAAGTTGATGGACTATCAGAGATGATCATTAACATGATAGTTTTGTTGGATTTCATGGTTGACAGAGGTATTCTATTGAACATGACAACTCAAAAAAATTATTACTTATAATCGAATGAACTATAAATAAACCAAGCCCCTGTCTTGAACAAGTGCAAGGGGGAAAAAGGGTAGACATGGCACATCGCCTAGTGGGCCACTATCTAACAAGTTTGACTATTAGAGGTAACTGTTAACGTGATAGTTGTTGGACCGTCCATCCTACTGAAGAGGATTGGCTTCAGTGGCCGTAGTATCTTCCCCTTCTGACTGAGAAGATTAGGCTTGTTCCGATTGCTCAGGTTGATTGTACCTACTTTGCTCTTCAACTTTTATCCTGATAATAATCTTTTAAGCATGTTCGCCTTGAGAGATTAGTTATCTCCAGGAACGGCATTCTGTAACCCTCATTTGTGCTAGAAGGTCGGTTTGCAAGTTGTGTCGACAGGTCTCCACCAGTATAGACTGTGTCATACCTGTCAGACATCGTAGAGCCATGTTTCGAAACCTTTTGACGAAGGCTTTGACGGACTCCCTATTCTTCTGCTTAGTGATAAGAAGGGTATGGATAGAGACTTCTGTATCCTCTTCAAAGAATCTTGATAGGAAGAGTCTCTCTAGATCTGTCCACTTTTGAATACATCTGGCAGGTAGCTTCCTAAATCATTCAAAGGCAACTCCCTTGAGGGTGGCAATGAACAATCGAGCCAGTATGGTGTCATTTGATATCACATTTCCAGTCTGTGACTTGAAATGATAGATATGTTAGTTCGGTGATCCCGTGCCGTCAAAAGTTTGTAGCATCGGGACTTCGAACTTTGGAGGATAAGGGACTACATCCCATTCAGTAGGATAGGGCCTGGCAACTCCCTCATCTTGGAGCTCGCTTCTATTAGCAATGATATTGAGGTGGGCTTCCAATTCCTCGATTTTAGCCGATTGAGGATTTTGCTCATTCTCGGCTTCTTTCTCTTCTTCAGATGAAGAGACTATGTGATGAGCTTCTTGATCAGAGGTCTCATTCACTTTTTGTTTCACCTTCGATGTAGACGATCCTCCTTTCCGGGAGGAATCCTACCGATGTTGTGACTCAGCTTTCTGGAAATTTGCTCTATTAGCCAAGATTTGAGCCATCATATCCTAAAGTTGGTTGATGGTTTCCTGCTGTGTGTGGTGCATGGCCTCCTGTTCAGCAATTCTCCTCGCCAGATCTTCATGGTTTTTTGTCATTTAGGCGGAGCTCTCATGTTCAACAAAAGAGCTTGATGATTGAGACTCCGCAATGACTAAGTGCTCATCATCGGAATTAGTTCCTCCGGCTAACCTCTGATAGTTGATAGGGGGAATGGCTCCTATTCACCTCTGAGTGCGTTGGTAGATTCCTTCAAACTCGTTAGCGATTTCTCTAACTGTCGGTGAACGACTTATCTCAGTATCATCGGAACTAGGACCTGAGGCTTTCCCTCTGTCGATCACATTGATAGTTACCTCAGGATACTTGGTCTCTGGAGACTTCTTCTTGTGAGAACGTCGTCGTTGGTTGGGTAAAGCAACGTTCGTAAATTGGTCGAACATCAATAGTTTGGCCGCATATGAGCAGCATTGACATCCCGAGAGGACCGTAGGAATCAGTCGTTCATATTGGAATGAACGAATGACTTGTTGCATTTGTTGCATCGGTCTTTCTCTCGATATGAACTTTCTCAAATCTGTTGTGAAGATTCGAGGAGAATAACTCACTAATCATGAGGTTTGAATTGGAACCCCCAGTCCATGATTGGACAAGACTGGCTCTTGGTATACATGGATCTGGTTGAGATGATTTGAATTCATGAACTTCTTATATCCGCCCCTCAATCTAGTCACACTCCACAGTATACACCAGGTTCTGTATTGGATTTCGTTACCCAAACGCTTACCTGAGCTCCAGGTATTGCTGGTGAAACGCGGTCCTGAGGTCTGCGTTTTGCTAATGAAACGCAGTCCTGAAGACTGCGTTTTGGTGCTGAAACGCATGCCTAAGAGTTGCGTTCAATTTGTGGAACGCACTCCTGAGAGTTGCATTTTGGTTCTGGGACGCACTCCTGAGAGTTGCATTCTGCCAGATTAACGCAGTTTTGAGGTTTGCGTTTTGATGTTGGAACGTGCCTCTGAAGGCTGCATTTTGATTGCACAATGCGCCACTGAGGGCTGCGTTTGGCATAAACTGAGCCTACTCCTTTGGAGGAGGGGCTGTTCGAGCAATCTTAGCGAAAGGAGAGGGCTTCCTTTAGCATAAGAGTAACGATTGGAGCTTTAGTCTCGTTGAAGACTTTACGAATCTTGCGCACAACCTTGGGGTAAGGGATCCGAAGGAGATGGCCTCCTCATACTTGGCTTGATCAAACTCTACCACGAGAGTTTTGATGGTTGTTCCAGTGAGATGAACATCGGATTGCGCCACCACTTCTTCATCAGAGAAGCTAGTCCCTAGCGGAGTCGCCATCTTTTGTTTGGTGGAAAATTTGGAGTAAATAAAAAGAAAGAAATTTGATTTGTATTCTCTCAATCTTAATTACAATTTGAATTCCCGATTACAAAAGAGAAGAAAATTACTCTGAATTCTCCCCTTTGTTTAACTATGGGTTCTTCACGGTGGCGATGAGATGCCTTCCTCGAATGCTCGCGTCGAGTTTGCTTCTCTCGTTAATGATCTGAACGTCTTGTTTCACTGGAATGTGGTCTTCTCATGATTTGACGTTGTGGAGAACTTGCAAAGCAAGTTTTACAACTCTGGACGAGTTGATAACTCTGAAGGAGTTTGAAACTCTATGAAAGAGTTGAATTAACCGAAATCGGTTTATAGCCAGGGATGAAAGCTCTCTGTTGTCGAACGTTGCTGAAGAATGAACGTCGATCTCCCCCTTGCTGCCAAGCCAAAGATTTCCTCTTCGCTGCTAAGTCTAAGATCCAAAAACCCAGCCAAAAAGAAGCATTGAACTCAATTGAGTTTACTCGTTTTTATAGGGGATTAAGGGGGTGTAACTGCTCCTTAAATCACTCCTAAGTGGGGTGTAACCGTCCTCAAATCATGAGAAATAGTTTTAGAACTGTTCAAGAGTTTAAGGGGTGTAATCCCCCTTAAAATCTCTCCATAATAGGGTGTAACCGACCCCATTACGTGGAGATACGGTTTTAAGACCGTTCAGGTTTTGTTTGAACCAGTCAAACGCCAAAAACAGGGTCTGACCCCAGCGTTTTGATGTTGCAACGCGGGTTCGACCCCTGCGTTTTGACGTTGAAACGTAGGTTTGACCCCTACATTTTGTTACTGACACACGGGGAGGACCTCCGTGTTTTGGTGTGGCAACGTAGGGAGGACCTATGTGTTTCATTCTGAGAACCCAACCACGAGCTATGCGCTTTGAATCTGGGACGTATTAGTGAGCTCTACATCTGGATTTGAAAAGACCGTCAATTTGTAGTCTCTTTTACTAGAACGTTACAAAGACCGTCATCTTGTAATCTTCGTCTTGGCTCCTTGAAAATATGAGAGTCGTCGGATTGTAACTCCTGTTATTGATTGTGAAGGCTATTGATTAGAGCTTTCATTAGTTATTGCGAAGGTCGTCAGATTGTAACCTTCATCGATCTACGTGAAAGTCTTTAAATTGTAGTCTTCTGGATGGTATCAAATTGTAACTTTCATCATTGGCGTTTGATGGGGGATCAGCTATCTATTGTGATTTTTAGACAGCCTACAGTTATTTTTGCCTTCCCTTTGTCCTTCTTGACAGCTTTCTTAACACCTTTCTTTGATTTAGTAGTTTTCTTTATTACCTTTTTCTTGGTAACCAGTTTGCTAGAAGTGGAAGAAGATTTTCATATATCCAAGGCTGGTGTTGTCCCTTTTTCATAAAACTTTCCTCCTGTCTCAACAAATTAAGCAGGACAGGAAGAGTGAGCTCTAGATCTATCATCAATAAGTGTGATATGAATTAGGAATAGGCTAGTGTCGAGGATTGCAGAACAATATTTGTACATCTACCTGCATTAAGGTCTGCGTTCAAAAGTTCAAGCTCATTGACATAGGTGATTATTTTTAGGACGTGGTCCATAACAAAAGATCCCATAGTTATTTTCATCTAGAACAAATTCCTAGACGCCGCGTACTTTATTTTTTACGGTTGCTCACCATATAGTTCTTCTGTATTACGAAATATGGATCTGACATCCATATTATCATGTTGCCTCCGATGGACCAAATCCATAGAGGCAGTTGTGAGACATTGAGCAAGTAAACAATCTCTATTCCACTTTATGCAGATTTCATTGTCCGCTACAATGGGATCTGGGCCTAGAACGGGTTCCGACGTTGTGAGGACATATGCTACATTGTCATAAGTTAGGGTAATTTTAACATTCCTCAACCAGTCTTTGTTGTTAGGACCGGTTAACTTGTTCTGTTCTACTATGAGTTTTAGGACAGGCATAATGGCCTAAAAGAGAGAGAAAAAAATATTTTAGCAGATGTTCAATACATAAAATATATTTGATTCATTTTTTACCTAAGTTATGCCTCCCCACTATTTTTCAAGTACCTCAAAATCTTTATAAGAGGCGATCTGAAAATTACCCCTTGTTTTCAAGTGGAATCAAGATCCAGTTATCATTGAATGTATCAATCTTGACGATAGCCAACAAATCGATATACTCAATAACTTATAGACAATTTTTGTCTTTTACATTCTTTGTAATTCTTGATATGATTTTTTCCCTAGTCTTTTATGACCTTGACGATGGCCAACAAATCATAAAATGCTAGTTAACTTTGGACCCATCATTTCTTGACCGGCTTAAATTTAACTTATGCATACTCTTGACGAAGGCCAACAAAGGTGCATAACTAACTTAAGCTATCCTTATATCTTATATACAGATGAATACTACTTAACCATAGAATAGTATTGCCTTAATGATAGCCAACAAAAAAAGTATTTATAAGCTTAGTAGTATTCAACTGAAATGATGAAGAACTACGGATGATTTCATAAATCTTTTACTGTAATCAAACTATATGTAGTTTAAAAATACTCTATATTTATTCTTGTAACAATTAAACTAGCTAGGTATGTAAAAGATTAGTGGATGGGTTTTGAGATATTCACTAGGAATATTCATCAGACATTAATTAAGTAACCACTGCTCTTTAAGACTATAGCGCGAAAGATTAAGCATCACCCCAAATCTTAAGTTGGGCATCACCACATGAGCTATATCTCATAGTTACTTTCCTTAACACTAGTTAAAAGTTCATTCTAAATATATTTCTTTTACTGCTTTAGGTTTATTTATCTTTCACACTAACATTATGTCAAGGTCGGTCTCACCACTCTATGGTCAATAAACTCTTATTGCCATATCTCACAAAGTTTAAAATGAGTTTTTATAATAAAAAACTATTTTTCTAGTGAGATAGAGATATAAACTTTGCATAATATAGCACCCAATTGTATTGACATCTACAATTGGGGCACAACCAACATATCAACATATGTAAAAGCAATAAGGAATGATAGTAGACAACTAAAGGAATAAAATGTAACTACACTAATTACAATTTGGTAAGCAATTTGCAACTCCTTGCATTGCTGCAAGCAATTTACAACTCCTTGCATTGCTAGCTCCCTTACAAATCCTGTATTATTACAATCACATATTCATAGGACGTGCAAGCCTCATTTATTATGAAAAAACCATCTCGTAGGATGAGTAATAATATTGCATTGAATGTAAAACAAAAGATATAAATGAAATACATTTACTAAACAACCATAGCTCCCCACACCTGAACAAGGGTCTATATATGTAGGCGTAGCCCATGCTCGGGGAAGGAAGAGGTTCTAAATAATATTATATTTTTAGCTATATTACATCAATATAATAAATACAAGAGAATCGTTGTCCACTACCATTCATAAACATAACATCTACGCAAGATGATATAAAACATATAACTTAATCAACATTAAGAAATATGCATCTATCTAGTTATGCAATAAATTAGAAAACTAGATAACATAGGGATTATCCTAACTCAAATAGGACTATCATGCTTCTAACATACAACTATACTAGTTGTAAATAAGTATTTTGCAATTTATACAAGTGTTTTTACTCTTAAAAACTTATGAACCAAAAAATAATATTTTTTAACTAACAACTAGTATAACTAATTACAAAACAACTTGTATTAATTAACTAATTTCATCTACACTAGTAATTAGAAACAAAAAATAAAGTCCTCCATGAGTTAGATGTGCATGTTAAGATTTAATTAGATGGAACCATGGCCCTTATACCATGTTGGAAATTCGTGCTAATTACATGCAAAATACGTAACGGAAGACTGTATGTATAATAATACTAAGTATGTAGAGAGCATGAAATATAAGCTAGGACCATCCTAATTAAACCTAACATGATCCCTATAATAAAGAGAGCAATCAAGAGCTTTGAAGGCTTACTTTCATAGCGTGATTCGATGGTAGATCGAACAACCCCTAGCTTGTTCTTCTTGTTTTTGTAAACCTCTTTGTATTGGATCTCTAAGCCTTCAAGGGAGCTAGATAAAATCAGAGTCTTCCTAAGATACAAGGCAAGATATCAACCCCGGGGTACTTTAAAATCCTACTACTTCCTCTTACTCATAGATTGCTTGAGTTTAGGAAGAGGTAGAGCTCTCTTTTATTCTCTAATGGAAAAAAAAACCACTTAGCCAATTTTTTATTAACCTTTTCATAAGAAAGAGAGCTCATATATATAGAGTGAGATATGTCATGACTCATCTCATGAGTCATGCCATGAGCCATCTAAATGTAATGATTCCTTTCATGAGTCATGCAATGACTCATCTCATGAATCATGCAAAGATTCATGAAGAATCAAAACTATATGCTAAAACCATGTTCCCAAACCATACCACATTAATGACTCATCTCATGACTCATTAATCATAATATACTAAAATGTGTATTTCATAAATAAAAATACCACATCAATATGGTGTTTTATAAATACGGTATTACGTAATTTTTCAATCATTAACTAATAAGTCATCATATGACCAAAAAAATCAATGAGTTGACTAAAAGTCAATTGTTGACCAAAACGTCAACCAGTTGACTAAAAGTTAACTTTATGAGAAAAATACTGGAATTTATTTCTTAAGCACATAACATTCTGATTTTACCAATATATATAATCGTTTATATGTATCCGATGAAATACTCATATATGCATATCAATCATACATATTTAACTATATAAATTATATTTCATAGGATTCAAGTACGCGCTTGGTGTGATTCTAGGGCCCAACTTAAGACTCGACAGTGGATCATATTCATAAGTACAATAGAGGTGCTAGCTACACATGAAGACTACTCGGGTATAAGTTATGATAAATATCTGCAAGATGCTTACATAATTTTATCAGGACCACTCAGTGATAACATTGTACAGTCCGATCTTTTTGTCAAACAATGTCAAACTATCGAGCCTAGGGTATGGTAAACTGTCAAACTCTAATAGTTTGATTAGTTGTCATGCTCCACTTCCTAAAATACCAGGGTATCAGAACGTGAACAAGCCCACGACGTACTAGATCAAGGAGAATAAATAAAAACAAACATTTCTCCTCAACCTAATACGCTAAGCGTCAAGAAATAAATACGAAGGCACAGGTCCTCGATCATAATAGCGAGAATATAATAGACAACCTCAGAACAAAATGATCCATATCATAAAAGAAATTGTTGGCCTCTTTATTTTGATGATGTTTAACAAACAATTTACTACTAATGTTGATTGTCTAGTGTTTGTGTTATTCTATTTATTGTCGACGAACAAGCCTACGCAATTCAAATTTAAAGAGTCAAGTTTAAGCTTCATCCGCAAGTGTACTAAGTCAAGCCTATTGAAGATCAAGATTGCTTGGGTAACATTTAGTTTTAGGTTTTATATTATGTGTGTTTGTACTTTAAGATCAATCATATACACACATACACATTTTGGTTATATATATATATTTATATATATACATATATGTTTTGGTTTAGCTACATAGATATGAAACAACAAACATAGCTTTTCACATTTTTATTTGTTTCATATTCTACTGTGTTTAAGCATATATCGCATAGAATATGCATATTTATGAAAATATTGTATTCTTAGTTTTTGGACTTAACAATAATCATATACAAATTTTATTAAGTCTATATAATCATTGCGTAAAGTTTCAAAACATAGTTTAGCCAAAATGTTAAAATTCACATGTTTACATATTCATGTTTTGGACTATTTTTGCAAAATGATGATATTTTATAATAATTTCCCATGTTTAGTCAAAATTCACATGTTTAGTCAAAATGTCAAAATTCACATGTTTACATTGTCAAAATTCACATGTTTTGGACTATTTTCATGTCTACAATCATTTCCCAAAGTTTTATATTTTTCTGAATTTATTTGATATTTTCAAACAGTGTTTTAAAATCAGAAAAATAGTTTTCAAAACCTAAAATTTTATTGTGTCAGTTTGGGGTCGGCCGCCACGTCGACCGCCTTTAGTCCGGGAGACTAAGGATGTGTTTTTGTGGCTCGCGGTCGACCGTGGCAATAGACCGGATGCAGTCCAGAGAATTTAGCAGTCGACCGCCACGGTCGACTGTCTATTTTTTCAGAGCCTAGTTTGGCTTTTGTGATGCTCGCGGTCGACTACGAGTTTCCCACGGTCGATCGCCGATCGCCCAATGGTCATTTTTGTACAAAATCAGATTTCTGATTCTTGGGTTTTTTGGTCTTTTCCTTTGGGGGTTTTGACTGAGATTTTGGGAGGCTATATATATCCCATTGCTCTCATTCTTCAGAGCATCCAAGAAGTTTTTAAACAAGAGTTTAACAAGGGTTTAAGTTTGTTTTAAGTTTGGTTTTAAGTTTGTTTAAGGGTTTGGTTTGTGAAGAATTCCACAAGAGGAAGTGGAGATCAATTCATTGATATTTGAGCTTCAATCCATCTCTCTCTCTCTCTCTTGTCATTTATTGGAGAAGTTTTTTAAACTCTATCTGGCTTTATATTTTTTATTGTTTGCTTATCATTTTATTAAGCTAGTATTTATATTTGAGTTTAGTTTGATTTGATTTGATTTCACTCATTGTTTACACACACCCACTTGAGCATATTGTATTTTCATACATAGTATATTTAGGTTGGTGAGAGTTATAATAATTGAGTGTGAGCTTTAATTGAGTTCTCGCCTTATATTAGAGAACAAATCATTTGTTGTTATTATGAGGTGTGGAGTGTAGATGTTGATCGGTGAACGTTGAAAAACGACATTGTGAGTGTTTGTGAACGTTGATCGGTGAGCTTTGAAAACTAACATTGTGTGGTGTAAACATTATTCGGGTGAGTGTAGAAAACTCGATTGTGATAGTGAATTTCTCCGCGGGAGTGGGAGGCGGAGACGTAGGACGGAAGGTTCGAACTCCGTGGTCATATTGTGTGTTTGCATTGTTTAGTTACACTATCACTCTTATCTTGTTCATGTTTATTTCACCCTTGTGTTAGTTTATATATCCTTGCATATATTACCTATTTTCTAGGATATATCCCTTTGTTCATATTGCTTATCCTAGCTCACATATCTTGTTGTATTTCATACTTTCTAGGATAACTTGTTAATAAGCTTTAATTGGCATAAAATAGGATTAGATTAGCATAAGACCCTAATCACCCCCCCCCCCTCTAGGGTCCAACAAAAATATCATCCAAGACATAATATTTGGGTCAAACACGTACTTATTACAAAACCATCCAACTGAATAGTGGAGAGATATAAAAATAAACTGATCAAAAGGAAATGAAAGTGCTACAAAAATAAACTGAAAGGAATAACTAAGCTTCAGTTTCTTCTTCTGCTTTGTTCGCTAGTTACTCGTCCTAAGGATACTCTAGCTCTTCTTGAACTTGTCCTTCCTCTAAATATGATGTACACTAAAGAAAACAGGTGTACGTCAGCATTTATGGCACACGGCAAGACCCCACAAAAGAATATAGAACGATCGCAAAACGATACAACAACATAAATGACAAATAAATGAGCAACTAGAAATCTAACAAATCAAAATGAAATCCACCATCAGAGTATAACAATCATAAGAATCCATAACATCCGAGTAACAAGTTCATACAATTAGACAGAATTAATACTTAAAAATCTACAACAAGAGACGTAGTACATCGAGCAAAATAATCCAAACAAGAAAACCCTCATGTATATACCATATGTCTCGAATTGTAAATAATTAAATATTAATCTCAATCTATGTATAAAAAGAAACACAACAAGCCTACATGTTACAAGAATCCATAATCATCTAAATAACAAGGTTATGTAACTAGCCATTCTATAACAGGTCACTGATCACATCTCACACAGAGTCAACGCTCATATCATCAGATAACTGACTGTTCACAAATCCCCCATGTGCATCCAAACCCGTAAAATGGTTCTGTGAGAGGACTACACGCAATCCGATTTTGGCCTGGTCCGAATTCAAGCAAAACTTAGGTGATGAAACGATTTCACTGACCAAGTGCGAAATGATTCACTTGGCCTAACAAATTAACCCCTGTGCAAAACGGTTCACTACCGCGAGTCTGGAAGATATATCAATAGTCTTATCCGATCACATGAATAAGGACTTCCTCATCCCAACTCTTCTCGTTTTTCTAAAAGTCAACATAAACAACACTATTTATGGTTCTCCAACTAAATTCAGTCAACACACCCACACGTCATTAGGTCTGTTCATGACGCACGAGACCACTAAGTCATGAACTACTAATGATTCTCAAACATAACTGGGAACAGTAAATAAGTCTAACTGATTCTTTGTAATAACATGATGACAAGTCTAATACATTAGAAAAAACACAAAATATAAAATACAGTTATGAACAGTAAAATCATGCATGCAATCCAATTTCGTTAATATCTTGTTATTCGAACTTCTAAACTACTAATAAAAACTATCAGCAGCTAGTTAAAGTCTAATATAACTATGGTTAAAAGAAAAATAAAAATCGCGATTGTTTTGCACATAAAATGTCGCAGTCTAGATCAACCAACACAAGATCATAAATTAATTAATTCCAAAATAAATAATTCTTTTTCAAAATGAAATTCCTTTAAATCATAATAATTATTCCAAAATAATCTTTTCTCAAAATGGTTTAACAATTCAAAATAACTCGATTTTCAAAAATAAATTATTTTAAATTATCTATTTTAATAATTATTCAAAATCAACTTCTTTTCCAAATAATCTCTTTTCTCATCATAATAATTCTAAAAACATATCAAAATAACCACTTTTACACAAAATAATTATTCTTTTAAATTACTTATCATAATAGCATTATTAATATTAATCATTCATAAGCCCACGCAGATAATAACAATATTACGACATAATCTAAGCAACTAATTAATAACGGATATAAATAATAATATAAGAAGTCAAACGGAAGTGAGATCTTGTCTAAGAGGCCAAGAGTGATGCCACTACGGATGCGGTGTGATGGAACTAAAGCGGGTGCGGTCGACCCCGGGTCCGAAGTAGGCAAGACGTGGCTGCAGGGGCGGCTCTGAGTTGAGGAGGCTGACTGTGGGTCATTGACTTCGGTCGGAGGTCAGGAAGGCGGCAGTGGGATGAAGCGGAACAATTAGGGCGGGGGAGGATGACTGCGCAGAGGGGAGATCGGGGTTAAGGTTCTACGCGGGGCTGGTTGAGGTGCATGCGGTGGATGTAGGGAAGGCGGTGCGACGACTCACTGCTGATCAGATGGGGACTGAACTGGTGGAGTTAGGGAGAAGGAGGTTCTATCGGTAGTGGTTAGGCTGGAAAGGCTAATGGAGGAGGGCCTAGAGGTTGGCGAAGGGGCGGAGCAGCGGGGGAGGGGCTGTGGATATCGAGGCGACGGTGAGGCTGCACGGGAGAGGGGTGGAGGAAGAGGAGCTCGGGCGTTCGAGGTGGCGTTGGCGGCGAGCAAGGGAAGGGCGAAGCTCGTAGTGGTCGCCGGTTGATGATGGGCCTAGGCGGAGGCTGACGCGGTAGGGATCTTGGCGTGGGCGTTATCATTGGAGCTCGGCGGGTAGAAGGCGGAGAAGGAGAAGGGGGTAGCGCTAAGGGATGACGGCTCAGGCGGCGAGGGAGGAGGGGGCAGCGATGGTGCAGTCTATGGTGGGTGGGATAAATAATTATGGGATAAATATCTACAAATTAAAACGTACCAGATGCTAATACAATAGTTGATATACAATAGTCGAAATAATACACATATTGTACAATTAAACAAGAATAATTAATAAAAAAATATTTACTTACATTTAAAATTAAATAATTATGGGATAATTATATACAAAATAAATCATACTAGTTGTACTAATACAACCGATAATATACAACAGTAAAAATAATACAATAAATTATACAAAAAATAATACATAATAATAATACAATGTATTATAAGAAATAATACGTAATAGTGAAAATAATACAACATATTATTTAAAATAATACGTAATAGCATGGATAACACAACAGATTAATTCAAAATTTTTTACTGCACTAAATAAATTTATAATATCAAAATTATTAAAATAAATATAAAACTTGGATTTTTAAATCATAAAAAATTCTAGAAAATCGAGAAAAATACAAATACTCTTTTAAAAATAATAATTAAATATTTTAAAATACCAAAAAATTATTTTAATTAATATCAAAATTTCATGGTCATTACATTAGTGTTTGTTGATATTAAAATCATAACATTTAAGATCAAACTGACACTCAGTTTATCTTATTTACCTTGGCCAAGTATTTCCAGGCTATAGTTATATCAAACAATCTTATGACATCAACCCCCTATACTAGGAGAGACGAATCCCATCTTAGCATCTCAATATCTACTTATGTCTCAGGATGCACCAAACAAGAACTGTTATGCACAACTCAATGAGAACTATGGTTAGGTAAAAATCTAAGTACACCTATACTGACATGTAAGATATTACGCTCATGCCTCAGGTCAATAGACTATTTTGTACTATATCACTTAAGAACTTCTATTTGACAGTTAAGTATAGTTACCAACTAGACGTTCTCAGCAAGTCATTCTGTCAACTCATTCACTAATGAGTCACTTGTATACAATATCGTGATGTCTCACATTAATGATCCAAGAGATGGATCATCATCCTACCAAAGGAGAAATAGAGTATACACTAGTCTTCCCAAAGTGATGATGCCCCAGTACAACACTTCATCGACTAGGAACATTTTAGAATATACGTTAGCAATAAATAAGATCTCTTCATTACGATCATATCCGAAATGTCTGATAGTCTAGTATTATTCTAAGCACTTTATCTGTATTTTAAAAATACTAGATAAATACAAACAAAAGTAGCATACTATCGTTTTGAAAAAGGATGTTATATTCATATAGGTCTTATTACAATATATAATTATTACCTGCAGGGCACCTATATCTAACACAACTGAGGTCTCGTTACGGGAAAAACAACCTAATACTCCTAGTATGGTACAACTGAGGTCTTATTACGGGAAAAAACTATACCGAGCATCTATAACTGATGAGCAATACTTTATCATATGTTAATTCACTTTTATCAACTCAACGTATGTCAAATATCTTGATAGTACATGCAAAACAACATATACTAAGTGTACGTGCATATATCTCAGTGTGCACATTAAAAATTGGTATTCACCAACATTCCAGGTGTTAAACAACTCCTAAACATTGAAGTATAACAGTATAAAATCGAGAAACTCTCTTAAGAATCGAAACAATATATTACAGACATGCACAGGCCATAACAAGAAGTGGTGGTCAACCGCATATTGGCGTTGGTCGGCCATGACAAGTTTCAAGGGTTGCCCAGGCTCTTGCCAGGCATGCGATCGACTACCTCTTAGGCGCAGTCGACCGAACCCAATTTTCCCAGATTGTGCAGGTTTCTACATAGTTGTGTTCGTGTTGTGTTTTTGTGATTTAAATCTGTTTAAATCATACTGAAACATACATAAAATATTGTAAACTTCAAATCATCATCTCTGAGAATGATCAAACACCAATAACATGCTTAATTGCAAAAAGAAACATGCTTAAACCCTTAAACATGCATGAAACATCACTATGACGATTAAACTTATAAAATCTCAGTTAAACAACATGAAACATTAAAACATGATAAAATATAAACATGAACAGAAGGAAAATTTGTTTAAATAGGTTCATCTTACTTAGGTTTCACAAACCTAGGGTTCAAGCATAATTAACTTACATGAAAACTCAACTAGTTTGTAAATCTAAGGTTTAAACATGATTAGAGCATGATTAATAAGATAAAAACTAAAATAATTTCAATCCTAGCGATCATGATCATGTTACTAACATAAACAACTAGAAAACAAGATAGATCTAACATTGATTTAGGATTTAACATCAAAAATCTCATCTTTTTCACATCAGCTTAAGCTTAAACATGTAAAACATTGATTTAAACACATTAAATCATTTATTAACTAAGAGTGCAGGTTTGGGTTAAGGTGATCTTACCTTAATCTCGTGTGTAAGCCTCTGAAATAAAAATCAAGCAATTAACAAGTGCAAACAACCCGTTCTCCCTTGCCACACGTCGATGATCTCACCCTCATGTCGGTATTCTGCTTCACAAAGCTCTCAAAATTCATAAGAAAAAGATCTAGGATTTTTAAGGAGAGAGGGTGGCTGCTAAGGTTTAGAGATATGATAAAAAAGAGGAATTTTTATGAAAAACATAGGTATTTATAGAGGTAAACCACAAACAAACCCGTTTGACCAGAACCAGAAAACCTAGTCTGACTAGGAAAATAACCTTCAGTAGTTTGGTTGTAACTTTCTCATCTGACCTCAGAATAAGGTGATTTAAAATTTATTGGAAAGTTGTTAAAGAAACCTATAACTTTGGTCTTTTGAGTTTTTCCAGATTCTAACTGTATTATTCACATATACTCTTAACTAGTCTTTTTTTCCAGATTTTAGGCTCGTGTATATAGTGCATGATTTCACTCCTATATTCACATATATACATTGAATTGATCTCAAATAAATTTCTAGCATACTCAAATATTAATAAATGTTATTTATTACCATATAACATATTTATTATTATTTATCAACATATTTTTAAATTCATGTGGTTTTACATTCTTCCCCCTTAAAAGAATTTCGTCCCCAAATTTCACAATCGTATCTTAGAGATTAATAATGCTAGAAAAGCATGTTAAGGGAATAATCCAGACAAAAAAACCCTCACATACACATATCGTACCATTAATCTCTAGATATAAAATATAGAAATATCTAAACTTAACAATCTATAATAAAAAAAATATTCCCACTTAACCCCTAACTAAGCAGAATTAGTATGTCGGGCGAAAAATCTAAATAAGGAACCCCCCATATATATACCATGTGTTCCGAATAATTAGGAGTTAAGTGTTAATACCCACATTCTAGCGTTAAATATAAATATGATCATATAGATAATCATGAACACCAAACAAAATCAATCAATTTACCTACTCAAATAGGTGCGGGTAGTTACGACGCATATTCTCCTCATACTCCAAGAAGCCTCTTCAGCTCTTTTTCGGTTCCATTGAACTTTATCCAAAGTTATGACTTTGTTTCTAAGCTTTTTATCCTCCTTGGCAAGAATACAAATGAGAAACTCTATTAATCATCATGAAGCTCAATCTCTGGTGTGTCTGATACTCGCTGCTGCTCCTCATCGCGTAAATACTTTTCAAGTATTAAAATATAAAAAAACATCATGTATACTCGACATTGATGTTGGAAGATCTAACTGATACAAAATGGTTCCAATACGATCAACAATTCTAAATAGACCAATATACCCTCGGGGCAAGACTTTTCCCGTCTACTAAAACGCTAAACTCCCTTCGTTGGTGATACTTTCAATAATACATAGTCTTCGTCCTGGAACTCTAACAGTCGTTACCTATAATGGAGGTAACTCTTTTGTCTACTCTTCACTATAAGAATGCGCTCCCAAATTTCTACTACCTTCTTCGTAGTCTATCTCACAAGTTCTGATACAAACAATAGGATGTCCTCTGTTTCTGCCCAAAAAATAGGCAATCTATAAGGCTTCCTGTACCATGCCTCATATGGTATCATGCCAATAGTCACTTGATAACTGTTATTATAATCAAACTAAATCAAAAAAATGTTTTCCTCCCAACTGCCCTGAAAATCAATAACACATGCTCGCAACATGTCCTCTAATACTTGGTTCACTTTTTGTGTTTGTCCATCTATCTACGGTTGGAGAATACTTGAATACCACAACTGGCTACCAAACGAATCCTAGAAGCTCCTCCAAAAATGGCTCTTTAGATCCTTGTACATTTTCGTTGTGCTTAGATGCACTGTGTATATGGTACGATGCGCTTCAACATTCATGAAATATAAGCCAATCTCTCTGGGTCTGCATCAAAACACCTCTTAGACTCGCTAACTATGCATCCGTGTAGACGACAAATGTTTTATCACTGCTTGGAATAACCATTACTGATGCTGTATTGAATTTTACCTTTAGAGTTTCAAAGGCTTCCTGGCACTCCGTGCCCCCAAACAAACTGTACACCCTTATGCATAAGGCATGTAAGTGGTGTCACAATCTTCGAGAAGTCTTGAATGAACTTCCTGTAATAGCCGGCCAAACCTAAAAAAATATGAATCTCTGTAAGTGTTTTCCATTGCTCCCAATCAAGTACTGCTTTCACTTTAGCTAGATCCACTACAATGCTCTCCTTGCTGATAACATGGCCAAAAATCTGACCTCAGATAGTCAAAAACTTGTATTTGCTAAACTTAGCATATAACTGATGCTCTCGTAAAGTCTGCAATATCAAACAAAGATGCTGCTCATCCTCTACCTCCGATCCTAAAAAGATAAGGATGTTGTCGATAAAACAACCATAAATTGGTCCTAACATGGATGGAAAACCCGATTCATCAAATCCATGAATACTGCAAATGCATTGATCAGCCCAAATAGCATGAAAAAAAACCCGAAAGACCCATATCAAGTCAGAAAGGCAGTTTTAGAAATATTCATTCCCCATACTCATAACTAGAAATGTTGCACCCCTCGCCGCTAGTCGAACAAGTCATAAATCCTCGATAGTGGATACCTGATTCGGGAAGTGACCTTGTTCAACTTATGATAATCTATACATAATTGCATGCTACTATCCTTCTTCTCCACGAAGAGGACCGATGCTCCCATGAAAATGACTCCGACAAATAAAACCCTAAGTTAAAAACTTATTTAACTGAGTCTGTAGGTCGCTCATCTCAGCGGATGTCATACGATAGGGTGCTCGGAATATTGGTACGATGCCTGCTGTAACTCGATGTAGAAAAACAACCTCTCTCACTGGAGGAAATCTCAGTATGTCCTGAAAGACATCCTGATACTCTGAGACGACTCTGGTCTCGTTCAAAAGTACACCCTGTTCCCGTATCATCACCTCCTTGACGTATGCCAGAAATGACTCCGGATTTTGGTTACCTAACAATGTTGCAACTATCTATACAAACTCATTGAATGCTCACTAGCTAACTGTCTTTGTAAAACAGTCTATACTTATATGGTAGGATGATAACTAATCCATACCAAGAATAACATCAAACTCGGACGTTCACAGGATGATCAAATCGACCACGGACTCAGATTCATCTAAACTAATAACACATCACCTATAAATACTCTCTAAGAGAGACACCTCTCCCAAAAGAGTAGAAACTGATAATGGAACGCCTAAAGGTTGTGCTACAAGCCAAAGTCTAATCATGACATCATGATAGATAAAAGAATGTGAAGCTTCTGAATCAACAAGATTTGAGCTGGAAAGAAAATCATTAAGAAAGCTCCATCGCACCATGGTCACACGGTACGACTACATAAACCCTACCAGTGGCTGGCGATTGCTAGTGGTGGTGGAATATATAGGACTGTCTGTCCCTTAGGAATCTCCTGGATGGTACGAATCTAGCCTAATGGCCTCTTAATCCTTGAGACAGCTGGAGCTGCCTCAAATCCTCTACTGTTGGCCATAACCGTAGCCCTGAGACTGCTGACTCTAACCTCTGTCACGCTGGCCTCCTGCTGGTGTACTACGAAAATCCTTCGCTTTATGTTCGATCTTGTTACAAAATTGTAACATGTGCGCCGTTGTGTTCTCTTCTTATGATGTCCTTGTTGCTGGCGATAAAAATAATTACCCCGCTACTGGGGCTCTATAGATTCCGCAATAGGTCTCTTTCCATTATCATTGTCATGCTGGTCATGATTCCATAATTAACTACATGCATATCTCCCTGCTTTAATCGCACTAGCTCTACTACTTGTCAAATAAGCAAATAAAAGTTTCCTAAATAAATGGGATTCGCTGCCCCGCCGAAAATCTAAAGTCGGTGCCATCCTCCAGTGCTATCCTCCAGTGATATCCACTACACTAAATACATCTAACTCTGCTTTAGTAATGAGTTGATGTTAAGAACTCTTCATATGTTTCTTCTATTTATAGGCTGCACATAAATCCGATGTGCTCTGAAACTATGATGTTCTCAGTGTCTGATGTCTTTCTTATTCTTATAGAGCCAAGCCTCCTACTCTGCGGCTCTACCAATAGCTAGTTGTGGTGATTGTGAAATCATTGGTATTGCCTCTCCAATAGGCACAACTGATACAACTGGTGGTGGAACTCTAGAAAATATAATATGGCTCGTTACTCGCTCCTCGAGTGTTGCTAGTCTCTACTTCTATGATTAACATTACGAAGTTGATCAGATACTGTGGAGCCTACTGTGGCTGGGGCTTTGCTTGCCTAGCTCTCTAGGTATGAGTTTTATCTCGACCGTATTCTCATCCTAATATTTATAACATCAAGAGGAGAGCTTAAGAGACATAGTAAATGAGGTTGCAAACATATATACATAACATAACATATCACATAGTATTCACACAAATACTTTTCAATCAAAGTAAGATAGTCATAAAGAAAAAAATTATAATTTTTGAAGAATACGTATTACGTCCTCACTTATTCTAAAAATTCCTAGAGGACTCTATACATGAATCCTAGAAAACTCTAGCTTAACTCCACGACTCGATATAGGATTATCCAAAGGATGCTGGAACTAGAGCTCTGATACCAACTATGATGCCTCGAGATTCACACAAGGCTCCAGTCCAAGGTGAAACCCGGATAGTCAAACTTATCATGCATCCATATAGTATATTGACATATTTCACCAATCATAGTAATATCTTATAGTAGAATCAATAAGAAGTGAAGGTACAAAACAAGCAAAATAAGGAAGTAAAAATAATAAACATGATAAAGAAGGAGAGATCTTATAAATAAAATAATCATGTCTCAATTGAAGTATATCTGGTATCTGAAATAATAAAATTTATCAACGTGAATCAACTAAATCTCATACTAAGGCACCTTGCCTTTATAAAATGAATACAAATTTAATGTCTGAATAATAAACGTAACTATACGGTGGAGCTTCAGCTACTAATACTGTGCGACAGCGACTATGCTAGAACTCCGTCATCCTGCGGCTCTCCGAAACTCTGAGCTGCCTGAAAGAGACAATTTAGACAAAAAACAATAAGAACGTCAGAGTGTTATAGCAAGATCACCTCCATCCGTCCCCAAGGGAAGGGCTACTACATGAAGTGGAGGCTCTTCGTATTAAGCATTGTCTATCTAGATTATTTTTCCTGTATCTAATGGAATCAATATTTAGACACCTACAAATTAGGACATAGTACGTCGAACAAAATAATCCAAACAAGGAAACCTTTATGTATATACTATATGTCTCAAATTATAGACACATAAATATTAACACTGAACTAGAGATAAACAATCTAAGGAAATCAATAATTAGAAACCCACAATACGAGACTAGTACATTGTTTGTGGAAAATTTGTAACGAGAAAATAATGAAAGAATTGTATCTGATTTTATTCTCTCTAATTAGAAAAAGAATGTTTACAACTCTCACAACTCTCGATTACAATTTGAATTCCTGATTACAAAAGAGAAGAGAACTGATCTGAATTCTCTCCTTTATTTAAATCTGGGTTCCTCACGGTAGCGATGAGATACCTCCCTCGAATGCTTGCGTCGAGTTTGCTTCTCGTTGACGATCCGAATGTCTCAACTCACTGGAACAAATGACTTGTATGGTGGAAATGCTCAAGAACTCTCCACGAGTGTTGTAACTCAGAATGGGTGACAAACTCTAGTGGAAAAGAGTTATTTGAACCAAAGATAATTTGGTTGAAAAGCCAAGTATCGAATCTCTGGAAATCTTCAGTTTGTTGAATATTGTTGTCTTCAGGTTCTTTCCCCTGCCAGATGTGATCTCCAAAATCCGACCCCGAACTCTGTTGAGTTTGATGATATTTATAGGAGAATTAGAGGTGTAACTTCCCTCATAATCCGCGCCTATATGGGGGTTTAGTCGCCCTATAGATCGGGTATAACGACCCACTTAAACCACTCCCCAAATTATGGTGAAACAATGGTTTCCTCGTAACCGTATGGATTGCGTTTGAACGAGTCAACGTCTTGACTTGTGTTCTGGCATAGATTCTGCATTTAAATACAGTATCTGGAAGCGCGTTCTGCAGCGATATGAAGCTACGTTTGCAGCGTTTAGAAGGTGCGTTTGCAGCGGATGAAGCCGCGTTTGCAGCGATATGAAGCTACATTTTGCAGCGATATGAAACTGCGTTTTGCAGCGATATGGAGCTGCGTTTGCAGCGGATGAAGCTGCGTTTGCCCTTTCTGTCTTTACATATGGATGATACCAATGACCATTCGAGAAGGCCCTATTCAGGCCATTTGTGACAATTGAGGCATCTCGATAACGCTCTATCAACTGTAGATCACGATCTCCACCAAGATCTCTTTGCATGGCTTTAACCATGCGCTTCTCAGCATGTCAGATATTTGCCCATAGTTCTCTACCAAGCAACTCACCAACTAAGTCCAACCTTTTATTTCTGAAATCATTACGCTGCTCATCAGCACGTCTAGTAGTTGTTAACATAATATTAGTCATGTTGTTGTCGCAGCCATCAAGATCAATCATCTCAAATATGAGGCTATGTTTGCAGTGATTGCAGGGCCGCGAATGCAGTGATTGCGTTGACGTTGTAAATTACTTGTGTTTTGATTGTAAGGACGAATTCTGCTTATTGGTTTGAAGGAATCATTGCTTTGTAATCTCTTCTTGATCCATAGGGAAATCCTTTGGTAACAAGAAAGTCGTCTGATTGTAACTTCCTTAGTCAAAACTATCAGTTGAAGTTTGATAGGGGTGAACTATATCTTGTGATTTTTAGACAACCTACAGAACCCCCTCTAAAGTTTTTAAAAGTTCGCGGTTGACTGGGACGAATTTTCGGAATACTTTGGATCCCACAATTTTATTGACTGATTGCTCACTTTGTTTGACTCGAAGACATCACGAACCTGGTTGTCTGGATAGTGACTTTTGCATCTTGATGACAACAAACTTAGTCGAACAAGCTAAAGCCCAAGTCATTACCGACGAACCAAACCAGAATGATGATGACAGCGAATTTGTCTGGGTCCTTGAGATACTCCGCTCAATCTGCGATGAGCTGCATTCTGTTATTTAGAAAAATATTGTAGGAATTTCGTGATATGCTGAGGTCGGTCACTAAAACGCATGGCTAGATCATGTGTTCGACCATCCGGATGTGAGGACATGTTTGGAAGTTGGGATTCTTTATTTGAAAACACGAAAATCGCGTTTTGGGTGAGATTTTCACCTAAAATCCCGTGCTGATTTGACAACTACAGCTGTATATAAATAAACCAGTGAGGTCAAATCAAAAAACCGTTCGGCTTTTCTCTTTCTTGCTTTCCTGTAGACCGATTAACAGGGTTCCTGTTCATCTTCTCCGGCGCTTCACCGAAGGAAAAATTCGTCTTTGAACCTTTCATTAACCATGTTTTCGGGAAAAGTTGCTGTTTTCATTGCTTTGAGATCTGTTACAACTTCAGACGTTACAACAAATTCAAATGAAAAGTCGATCTTTTTATAAGATCTACTTGTGCAACGAAACAAGGATTACAACTTTATCGAAAATAAACACGAGATCCCGTTTTGGTGCGGTCTCGCTTGCGTGGGTCTTTAGCCTGTGACGGGGATGTTGATATCCGTGGACCACCGGTCGATCAGATCCTTTCCGGAAGAATCCGGCAGAGTTTCGTCTATCCGCGAAGGGATATAGAAACAGAACTTCGTCGATCCGCGTGAGATCTAGAAGTTTTAAAGCGTATATCTCGGCTAAAATGAGACACTAGCTCTTCTTAGTGTCACCGCCAAGGAGCAACACTAAGGAAAAGAAAAGGGGTGAATGAAGGGTTGATGAAGAACTCTCACTCCTCGTTCCGGTAGGGCTTCGCCGCTCTCTAAAACTCCAACTCCTCGCTCCAGCAGGGCTTCGCCGCTTCAAAATTCAGACCTTGCTCTAAGCAATAGCCAAAATCAGAGCAAAATCAGGAGCCCCTTGAAATGGAGGCCCTAGGGGCCTATTTATAGGAAACCAAGGAGGGGGGGACGAATGGATAAGGACCCCCTTGGGGTGTCTCAGCTTGGTCGAGACACCCCTGGGGTGTCTTGGTTTTGCCAAGACACCCCTCGGGTGTTTCGACCTCGCCGAGGTACCCCGGGTGTCCCGGTTCAGTCCGAGATCGTCCGCCGTTGTCCCGCCGTTGACTTTTCGTCCCAACTCGGATTTGCGTGATTCCGAATGCGTTGAAATTCTAACGAAGAGCTCCATCGATCCTGTTGGTTGGATTATCAGTGGGACGAATGGGATCTGAAGGGTGTTGCTCCTTTTGCAGCGGTCGCGGGGTTCCCGGTCAATCGGTATCCCCGTTATTCCGAAACTCTGTCGGCTCACGTAGCTCGTCGATTCACTTCAGGCGCTCACCGACGTCAATGGAACTCTTGTGAACCGGGTAGTGATATTCATCGTTGCTCGTTAACACTGAGCTGTTTGCGGGGACTTATCGGCAATTTTTGATGCCTACAGATACCCCCTCCAAAGTGTTTCGGACTCGTTTCTTTTATAGAAGAGACCGGAATACTTTGGATATGATTGGTCCAGCCTTCAGTCGGCATAAGGGACCTGTGGTTCGCTTCAACTCTTGGCTCCTTCGATTTTTGGTTTATCTGGTGCTTTGTCGAATAACCGAAGTTGTTCCGGCGCTGCGTTTATCGCCTGGCCGTCGTCGGAGTCTCGAGTCTACAGCTGGTGAGTTGAGTTTGGCTCGTGTCATTGAGTTGACTTTTGAACTTTACTATCCCTGTCACATCATGTTGACTTGGGGTTTCGGATCACTGTATGTTGACTTTTGTCACAATGCACTGACCGGCGTTGACCTAGGGTTACGCGTTGACCGGCGTCTACCCTAGGGTTTCGAACCGCGTGGGTTGACTTTTATCGTCATGTGTTGACTTTTGCCGCCACACGTTGACTTTTTGTCGCCACGTGTTGACTTTTGATGCAACGCGCTGTCCGGCGTTGACCTAGGGTTACGCGTTGACCGGCATCCACCCTAGGGTTTCAAATCCGTATGGGTTGACTTTTGTCATCACGCGTTGACTTTTGTCGCCACGTATTGACTTTTGTCGCAACGCGTTGACCGACGTTGACCTAGGGTTACGCGTTGACCGGTGTCTACCCTAGGGTTTCAAATCCGTATGGGTTGACTTTTGTCGCAACGCACTGACCGGCGTTGACCTAGGGTTACGCGTTGACCGGCGTCTAACCTAGGGTTTCGAACCGCGTGGGTTGACTTTTATCATCATGTGTTAGCTTTTGCCGCCACGCGTTGACTTTTTGTCGCCACGTGTTGACTTTTGCCGCCACACGTTGACTTTTTGTCGCCACGTGTTGACTTTTGATGCAACGCGCTGTCCGGCATTGACCTAGGGTTACGCGTTGACCGGCGTCCACCCTAGGGTTTCAAATCCGTATGGGTTGACTTTTGTCATCACGCGTTGACTTTTTTCACCACGTGTTGACTTTTTTTACCACGTGTTGACTTTTGTCGCAACGCGCTGACCGGCGTTGACCTAGGGTTACGCGTTGACCGGTGTCTATCCTAGGGTTTCAAATCCGCATGGGTTGACTTTTGTCGTCACGTGTTGACTTTTGTCGCCGCGTGTTGACTTTGTCGCAACGCGCTGACCGGCGTTGACCTAGGGTTACGCGTTGACCGGCATCTACCCTAGGGTTTCAAATCCGCATGGGTTGACTTTTGTCGTCACGCGTTGACTTTTGGCGCCGCGTGTTGACTTTGTCGCAACGCGCTGACCGGCGTTGACCCAGGGTTACGCGTTGACCGGCGTCTACCCTAGGGTTTCAAATCCGCATGGGTTGACTTTTGTCGCAACGCGCTGTCCGGCGTTGACCTAGGGTTACGCGTTGACCGGCGTCCACCCTAGGGTTTTGAATCGCCGCCCGTTGACTTGTGTTGCAACGCGCTGTCCGGCGTTGACCCAGGGTCACGCGTTGACCGGCGTCTACCCTGGGGTTTCGAACCGTCGAAAGTTGACTCGTGGAATTCATCCATATTTTCAACCGTCGGTGAAGAAAATTGACATTTGTGGAGACATCGGGGGGTATGAAAATAACACAGGGGGTTCAGAACATTGCTCGGGGGGTCAAAACCCGGGCGAAGCACCCCGGGGTGCCTCGGCAAGGCTGAGACACCCATGGGGTGTCTCGGCATTGCCGAGACACCCATGAGGTGTCTCAGCAATGCCGAGACACCATTGGGGTGTCTCGGTTTTGCCGAGACACCTCTAGGGGTGTCTCCCCCCTAGTGGTCCCCTCCCCCTCTCATTCGTCTTCTTCTTGTTTCGTCTTGTTCCTCCTTTGTTTTACTTATGGTCCCCCCTCTTTAATTCAAATTTCAAAGAGAAAGCCTCCTCTTTTTTTTGGCTCAAAACCGAGTTTCCCTCTCCTATTTTCGGTTTTGTGCTTCTTCTTCCTCAAACAAAGTTCCTCCATTGAAGAACCCATCAACCCCTCAAGAAATTTCGGATTTTTGGCGGGTACCCATTGGCCGGAATAGTCTCCTCCAACTAGGGTTTCATTCTCCCTCTCCAAAGCTCGGATCTTGGCCCTTAAAACTTGGGTTCCTACACCTCTTGATTTGGTAAGTTCCCCTTCACAATCCTCTTATTTTCTTGTAAAGATTGGGTCTTTATGCTTAGTAGATAAGGGGTTATGTATGCTCAACACTTAGGGGGTTCTTTGTGCAAAGAGGTCAAGGGCCGAAACTTTGGGGGGCTTATTTGCAAAATTCGTGGGGGCTTATTTGCCAAAATGTGACTAAAATTTTAGGGCTTGGGATCTATACCCATTTGATGAAAAATGGTGAGGGGTGCTTTATGCAAGAGGATCAAAGAATTGTTTGAGGGGTTTATTTGCAAAACAGCCCATAAATGTTTTGGAGGGGCTTATTTGCAAAAGGGCAGCGAATTTGAGACTGAAATCCAAGGGGTTTAAACCCCAAATTCCTGATCAAATTTTGATAAAGGCATGTGGAGACTAAACCAAAAATTTGCAGAGGGGTTTTTATGTAAAATTGGCTAAATTCTGCAAAAGGGCTTATTTGAAAAATTTAACCAAAATTGTGGGGTACCAGGATGTTAGATGATCGGATGTGATGATCATGACCCGGATCACGCGCGTCCTTGACCTGAATTTGGCCTTGAACACGGGGGGTATTATGGGTATTTCACCAAAATTCACCGTGAAAACGACAATTATCGTTTCGCGTGCACGAAATTTGTAGGTTTAATTAGACTTCAACTATGAAATCCTATTTTTATAGGATTTTAGTTCAAGTGCTTAATCTCCCTTTTTCAATATTTCGTGTCTGTATATTGTACCTGATGTACTGTTTTTTTTATTGCAGGTTTGCGATGTCTCCCCGTCGATCTTGACCTTCCAGGAGTCGCTCCCGCTCGCAGCATAGCGAGGAAGAGTCTCCTTTGACATCTTCCCCAGCGGCCTCTTTCTTCGGGGGTGAGGAATTATATTTTCTGTATCCCAGATTGACCCTTTTGCGGGTCATGAAGGAAGAACCGATACCCCTCCTGCGGGGGTTAAGGTTTCGGACTTGTTTTGCTTAGCCAATTAAAGTCTTCGGATATATCGGGGCGATCTCGTGTCATCTTACACTTCACAGGTCGGTGTGTGTTATCACGGTATCTACGTGATGACGCATGCCGTCCTCCCGGTGTAGGACACTCGAAATCGTCACGCCGGTTATCCCGCGAGTAATCTCGCCTTGCAAATGGATTTTCTGACCCCATCCTTATGCTTTGTTGTAGTTGAATTCCCTATGGGCAGTCTTCCTTCTCATGCCCCTACTGATTGTAGTAGGGAAGTGCTCTCTTCGACCTCTATCAGGTAGGCCGCTGGTTCACTCCCTCAGTTGAATTCTCGTGATAGGAGGATTGCGAGTCCCGAACTCATCCCAATATCCGACGATGAAGGGGAAGAGAATCCCATTGTTGCTATTATATCCGACCAAGAATCTGTCTCCTCGGCCCCCGAATCAGTGCGGGACATTCTCCAAAAGATAGAGAGGGTTGTGCAACAAACTGTCAATGCCATTAGTTCTGGACGGGGAAGATCCTATGATTTGTCCCTTTTCATAGCAGATAGTCTTAAAGACATTCGGCGTGTGGGTGGCATCCGGCTAGCTGGATGATGTGAGGCAAGGTTGACTTGCTTAGAGGACCTCATATATCATTTGGAAGAGTTAGTAGACTTCGACTCTTACGATGAGGACACGCCGCTCATGCTCGATGCTCAGATTCAGAGGACACATGAGCATAAGGCCCGAATGCGGCGCATATCAGAGCAAAAAGTAATTGTTGCGAACTTGTACGAACGGCAACGTCGTCTGCGGAGTAAGATGGATGCTTACAACAATATTGCTGATAGGACGGGGATCAGGACTGTCCAAGGGGAGAGGACTCTAAAAGATTTTGAGCTTGAGAACACCCGAGTTCAAAATGTTTATAGAGGAGAGTTGGAGGTTCTTCGCGCGTTGCGCCGAGAAGATGTAACTGCCGACATTGTCGCCACTCTTGCTTATGCCAGGCTTCAGAAGGAAGAAGAGGAGAGGGTTCGAGCGGAACATGCCGAGAAACTTGCCGCTGTTAAGGCTAAACTTGCTTCCTTCAGTTTGTTAGATCTGATTTGAGACATTTTCTTGTATCTCCATTTGGTTTGATCTATTACTAGAGACTCCGCCTTTGTTTCTCTCACAGGATTTTTGGCACACCCCCAGCCCCCGACAGGTTTAGTATGCCATCATGCTAAGAGAATCACATTTCTTATAGGGAAAGGGCACCCCGCACCGCATGTTAGGCGATGACTTATCCCTTCTTAGGATTCAGGATAAAATTCCTCAGGTTCAAACCCTGGTGTCTTCTTTCAATCGGCGAAAGACTAAACCGGCTATACGTGTTAGGTATAGGCTTTGGGGTTTTTGGCAAACCCCCAGCCTTCAACGGGTTTGATATGCCTTTACCGACTACCGTTTGAGTCGGGCTAGTATGCAGGTTGTTTAAATCCGTTCTGCATATAACGTTGTGCTAAAAGAGTTAACTCTTTTAGTGCTACGATATTGAATACGTAGACTTCGTCTTTCTCACGGGAATAGACTACCCGGCAACGCGTGTTAGGCGTTGACTTCATCCATGTCTTTTCTGAAAGCAAAGACAGGGGAAAATGGGAGAGGATTGTGCTAAGAAAATTGCTTCCCTTAGACTTAGTGCTATGATTTTGAATACATAGGCTTCGCCATTGTTATGGGAATAGGCTACCCAGCACCGCGTATTAGGCGATGACTTATCCCTGTCTTTTCTAAAAGCAAAGACAGGGGAAAAGTGGGAGAGGAAGGATTTTATATTCTATCTCCCAGTATTGAAGAGGAAGAATTTTATATTCTATCTTCAATTGGAAAGAAGACTCAATGGGAGAGGAAGAATTTTATATTCTATCTCCCATTGCTGAAGAGGAAGAATTTTATATTCTATCTTCAGTTGGCAAGGAAACTCGAGGTGGGATCTCCACCCCCAGGATCCGAAAGATGAAACTAGGAGTGGGATCTCCACACCGAGAATCGAAAGGTTCAAACGACCGTACCTTTTATAGGCTTGGTCATTTGAATCTGAAGAGGGAGAATTTTATATTCTATCTTCAGCAGGAAAGGAAACTCGAGGTGGGATCTCCACCCCCAGGATCCGAGAGGTTCAAACGACCGTACCTTTTATAGGTTTGGACATTTGAATCCGAAGAAGCCCGATTTCTACCCTAACTTTTATAGGTTTGGTGGAAAAAGGAGCAAAAGCAACTTTTCGTTCATCGAAAAGTGGTGACTCGGTCTCAGTCTTGGCTAGGGTAAGCTTGACTAAGTGAGAGTGGGGAACAACCCTACCTTTTATAGGTTTGGTTGTCCGGATTGAAAGTAGACCTCTCGTTCATTGGAGGAATCGAGAGGAGATTTTGGTTGTGGTCCTAACTGTAGTAAGGTTTGACCAAGTGGAAAGTTTGAGAACTATCATAACCGTGAGAAGGTTTGATCGCTCGATTTGTGGACCTCTCGTTCATTGGAGGAATCGAGAGGAGAATTTGGCTTTGGTCCTAACTGTAGTAAGGTTTGACCAAGTAGGGATTGTATGGCGGAGACTATGAATCGTCAAACACCAATGAAAGTTTTGTGAGGAAAGATTAATCCATCGAATGATTAGATCTCATCTCATGAGAGTTAGAGTCCGACAAACAAGAACATTCGGAATTCGAATATGGATTTCTTGTTCATCTCTCTTACAGCGACCGGGTTATCCCTAAGAATACCCCGATGTGGTATTCTTCCGGGAACTTCCCGGTACATCAAAATCTTCTGAAGATACTAAGGATAGTATCTTTTCAGGAATTTGCCATTTATTGGCATCATAAGCCGGTCACCATCTTTGGTGACTAAGCGATATGCACCGTTCGAGTAGACTGTTTCTACTACGAACGGTCCTTCCCATTTGGGTTCAAATTTGTCTTTCTTCTTGGAGTTAAGGATCATAGGACGTCTTTCAGTTAAGACCAAATCCCCTTCCTTAAAACTCCTTTGTCAAACCTTTTTGTCGAAGGCTCGAGAAATCCTGGCTTGGTAAAACTCAATATGCTGTTGAGCTTCCAGGTGCTTTTCATCAAGCATCTCGAGTTCTTCGAGGCGCTTCTGATGCTGTTCTTCGGTCGTTGTTCGCGGGAAAATCTGTTGCTTTCTTCATTGATATCATTACCATCTCAATAACTGTTTATCGGTTACAAAGATCCGGTCTTTTTATAAGATCCGGTTATAATGAAAATCAAAAATAAGAAAAAGAAAGATTACAAATTTTATCCTTGTTTGTCGAACGAATCGCGAGCTCCTGTTATGCGGTCACTCGCTTTGTGTGGGTTCTTTGCCTGCGCCGGGGTTGTTTGCCGTGGACCACCGCGTGATCTCGATCCGGTCGGATCTACACGATATGACGGGTATTATCTCACGAATGAAATAATAGCCGAGTGGGGTACTAATTCACCAAGGAAATAGTAGCCCAAGTGTCAAAATCGACCAAGCGAATTCGAGACTTTTCTCGGGATCTGAGAACCAAGCTTAGATCCGGAGGAAAATCATGTAGATCTCAGATCCGATCCCTCTCGAACTCTTGCCTTATTTGGCGTGGATGATCGCCGAGCACCGGATCTCAAAGTCCAAGTCTTCAATCTTCTAAAGCTCCAATCTTTTTTAGATCTAAGATTCCAATCCGGCAGAGCTTCCACCCTCCAAAATCCAACCCTTGAACCAAATGAGCACAAGGCCTATTTATAGGCGCTCGAAACTGTGCCCCGTGCACAGAACTGGGCCGGCCACCTGTGGGTGGCTCGGCTCTTGGCCGAGCCACCCACAGGTGGGTTTTTCCGTCGTTTCGTCGCTTTCCGGTGTTTTCGGTTCTCCGTTGTTCGGATTTGATTCGGTTTGTGGTTGACTTGATCTGGAATCGACTTGTTGACTTGATTCCAAATATGGCAGTTAATCCGCTTCTGAGTTCGAGTCCGGAATTGATCTTGATTCGATCGTTATATCACCGAGTTCGCTCTTGTTTAGATGACTCGGTGATTCCCCGAAACGTTGGTTTGATTCCACGTGCGAGTGGATGCGTTCCAATGCTTGGGTGCGATTTGTTGGCTTCGTCGCCTCGTTAACCTGCTCCGTTGCGTATGGCTTGGCTTCTGCGTTGGCGAGCTAACGGTCTTGTTTGGATACGTCGCCCGATGGTCGATTTGGTCGAATTAGCCTCGTCGAACTGTATAACGGGACCTATAGGCAGTTTTATACGCCTACAGATACCCCCTCCAAAGTATTTCAGCCTTGTTCTTTTATAGAAGAGTCTGGAATACTTTGGATGTGATTGTCCCAACCTTTAGTCGGTATAACGGGACTTTGGAATGGCTTCTGTTCTGGATTCCTTCAATTCCTTCAGGCTATTCGGTGCTTTGTAGAATGCCTGTAGGGGTTCCGGTGCTGCATTTATTGTCTGACCGTCGTCGGAATTTTGAACTTGAAGTCGATCCTTGATTTCTTGCTTTTTTAGCTCGAGTCGGTTGCTTCAACATAGAACTGATCATCGATTGACTGTGTTGAATCTCCATTTACAACGCGTTGTCCTGTGTTTGAGCTTCATTGCGACGCGTTGTCCGGCGTCCAGGCTCCATTGTAATGCTCTGTTCGACGTTTGACACAGTTTATACTCGTACGTCTGCTGGAGTATGCACAGTTTAAGCTCTTAAGGTATTTTTCTTTTCTTTTTCTTTTCTTTTTCTTTCCCCTAGGGCCGGCCGAACCTCTCCCCTCCCCCTCTTGATTTTTTTCTTCCGTCGAGCATCCGTTCTTCACCAAAATTTGATCTTTGTCTTAGATCTAGTCTTCCTTTGGATCTTTGACTGAGAAATCTCCCTAAAAATTCTATCTTTAGAATTTCTTTCAGGTCCCTCGAGCGCGTGGTTCAAGTTTCTTTAAAGGTCTCATCTTTGTTGGATCTCGAGCTTTTCTTCAGGTAAATCCTCCACTATTTTAGCTTAATCCAATTTATGAATTTGTGGGGTCGCATGCGAGGGTTAGGGTTAAGATTTGGCGCCTCGAGCTCACCTTTTCAGAGGGTAGGATTGATAAAAAAGGAAACTTTTTTCTTTCTGAATC
Organism: Asparagus kiusianus; assembly: GCA_022839385.1. Classification (NCBI taxonomy): domain Eukaryota; kingdom Viridiplantae; phylum Streptophyta; class Magnoliopsida; order Asparagales; family Asparagaceae; genus Asparagus; species Asparagus kiusianus. Next base: position 18,138 of record BQKN01061153.1, on the reverse strand, counting down.
TGACTCCTCAATTTGTTTTGCAGATCATTATGTCGCGTGCTTCGAGAGGTCGTTCCCCTACCATGTCGGCTGATGGCGCGCCTCCTTCCTATGCTGGTGAGCTATTTTTGGCAGTATTTGGAAATTTACAAATTAGTCCCTATTTTCTTGGAAATTTGTAAATTGGTCCTTTTTACCCCATGTTGTTCTCTTTGGCGAGGCAATCGGGAAGAACCTTGATTCTCCTTGGTGAGGATCGACGCTTCAAAGATATGTTTTGCTCGGTCAAAACCATATCTCAAAATTAAAGGGGGCGATTTGACGCTACATTGCGCTTTATAAGGCAGGGATATGCTGTCGACATACCCTGTGTTGTGATTGCACAATGTGGCCAAATCGTCTCACCCTTTATAAGGCAATGACTCTATCTTAACTATTTGTAAGATGAGTTCAATTTCCTTTTATAATCGAGACTAACCAGTGTTTAACTGTCTATTTTGCAGTGGGGTACCCTTCTGGATCATTCTCGTCCCACGCAGTCTGTGGGCATCGTGGCGAGTATTACTCGACCTCCGACGATCCTTCTCCTATTCCAGCTACTCCTCAGTTTGCTTCGGGTACGTCGACTGAGGTTGCCCAGGTGGTGAGGGAAGGTGGTCATCGAGCTATTCGCCAGCTGATCACAGACGCGCCTTTTGTGAAGGACGCCAGCTCTACTCAGCCTCTTCGGAAGAGCGATTTCCTATTTGGTGATTCTGTCGATGACCCAGAAGCCGTATTCATTGATGCTGAGCAGTGGCTCCATAAGACCGGCAGTGGCTTCATATACTTGCCGGAGATTCCTCGGCATCGCTCATTGACTGAGCTCAGGCGTCAGGCTGTGACACGGGAGATGTCATGGCGCTTGACGGAGGATCATGAGAGCGTCCATTGCGGCTACGTCATGCATCAGGCAGCTCCTGGCTCGAACAGGAGTCATATCACTGGATTGCATCCTGGAGTGTTGGGACTAGATGCACCACCACGTAACGAGTTTCTCGCCACTGCTTCAACCTTGAGGAATCGCCTCGCTGCCCTAGGACGGGAGATGCCTGCTACTCGTCACAGGATTTATGGTTGGGTCCATTCTTTGGACAAGTCTTGGTGGAGTCGCATGACGACGTATGTTTTGAGCCGATGGAGTGAGGAGTTGCACGCTTGCGGTTTGTATACAGCCGTCCGTGCCACCATGTACGGCTTGCCTGTCAGTTTGAGACATTTCTGTGCTTTGTTCGAGCTATATAATCCAGACTCGAACACTTTTTTGACCCGGCAGGGGGAGTTGGGCTTGGCTCTTCACGAGATGCACAGGATTTCTGGCTTGCCCATAGGACAGATGCTATACCAGGAGTACTTTCCCTCTAATCATGAATTGGACCAGTTGAAGGATCGCATGCCTGATCTCTATGAGACTCTATGGGATCTCGCTTGTCATTATCACATTGCTTTGGCATAGTCTGAGCCTTTAGCAAAAAGGACCAAGGCCTCCGTGAGTCTGAAGCAGTTTGCGAACTATTTGTTCAAGAACCTGGAGAACAGTTCTGGCGAGGCTATTTGTGAGTTGGCCCCACTTACTCCATCAGAGGTGAACAATTTGTTGAAGAAGACTGATGCTCACTCCTACACCACTAGCAGTCCTGAGGGTGGCTTCCCTGCGAAGACCAGGTTCAGATCTTTCTTATGGCATGCGACAACACCGATTCGACCGATGACTCTTCTTGCCGGTTATCTCGCTATTTGGTTGAAGAAGTGTGTGGTTCCATATCAGTCTGGTGACGCCTTGCCTTTAGAGGTGCTCTACCCAGCCGTTCAGCTTGCTTATAAGAAAGAGCTTTCACTTCTTCCGGTGATGGTAGCTGACATTCACCGAGGACTTCGACAGCTTTCGGGTACCTTCACACGGAAGGAGACCGATTTGCCAGGTCAGATTCCCACTCTTAAGGTGGAGCTTCCGTACGCTTATCTGATGGCATGGTTCGTCCTCCACCGCTCGGATATGATGTCGGTGCCGAACGCCACAGACCACTCTGTTCCCCTGCTACAGTTGCTTGAGAATGGCAGGTGGGAGGGCCGAGGATTTTCTGATGTTAGACAGCAGCTGCAGGTCCACAAGTGTTGGGCATTCTCCACTTGTTTTTCGCAGTTCTCCGGCCGATACGGCGAGTGCTTGATAGATGATGAGAGGCCGAGAGAATATCGGACTCACTTAGACATTGGCTGCTTCAATTGGTTGGTGAACATTAGGCCTGGCTATCTGACTTTTCGGGTGAGGGATCAGTGCTTCATAGAGCCATATCTACCCTGTCGATTTGCTCGCCAGTTTGGCTATGATCAGCTCTACATCGGGAATCCTCGTCAGTAGTTTCGGACCCATAGTGGTTTGGTAGACGGTCTCCGTGCATGGTTGTGGACCGTGACTGGCTGTACTGGTGCTAAGTTCAGTCTCCCGAGTATTGATCGGCAGTTGAACCTCACTTTCTTGAGCTGCAAGTGGTTACTAGCAGCTAACAAGACTGTTCCCGTGAAGCCGATTGCAGAGATAGAGGCTGAGGAGGCTTCTCAGATTGATTCCCTTAGAATTCGGGAGAACGCTCGAGCACAGAGGGCGCGGAACAAGACTCGCCGGATTGATGAAGAGGGCCAGAGGACATTCCATTCCACAGACGAGGCTTCAGGCGGGGATCCCGAAGATTATGATGACTTTTCCGAGCGAGGTTTGCAATTCATCTTTTACTTCTATCTTCCAGAAGTATTGAAACTGACTATGGTTTGATGTTTTAGGGACCGCAGTTGATCAGGATGAAGAGTTCCGTCCTCCTCCCTAGGCGAGATCTTCGATCCCCATTGCTAGGCGGAAGAGATTAGCCCGTAAGCCGCGTGCAGCTTCCCGAGCTTCTGATATGGACCTGGCTGGCGATGATCCTGCCAGTGACGGAGGTAATATCCATCCTGTGAACCATTCTCTTGGTTATTCGGAACATTGACTCATGCTCTTCTATCTCTATATAGGAGTGCGTGGAGAGAATGAGATGAGTCCCGATCCCATTCCCGTATCTCCCGATGAGTCTGACCCACTACCTCATGTAGAGAGGGCTACAGGGGTTGCTGACATTAGAGAGGAGATCAATGTAGGACCCGATTCCGTGAATCCAGGTACATCTAACACTGACACTATATTTCTTTAGATAATACACGAATGAATTTGTGTATTCTCTAACTGTCCTCCACTTCTTGCTTCTTCAGATAATTTGCAGGAGGCGAATCCTAGAAATGAAGAGGCTAATGCACCCGTGAAAGGTAACTCATTTCCATTAGTTGTAGTCTCTTCATTCTTCTTTGGCACTGATATTCTTTTATGTCAGATTTCTCCATTGATGATTTTGACGAGGGAAGCTTGTTTCCGGATACTCCTATGATGCGCTACATATATAGCTCTCCTCAGATCGATGATCAGTTACCTGGGGATATGTTTTCTGAGCCCGCCTTTGCTAAAAATCTGGAGGATGGTTCCTTTGAAGGTATGTGCCTCTTTCTGAGTTGATTATAGGACTAGCCAATCTTGACTAATGCAACTATAATGTAACACCTCTGCGAATTCTGTTTTGAATCTGGCAGGAGCTTTTGTTGAGAAAGACCCTGTTGAGCCGGCTGTGAGATCAACTACACCAGTTGATGCACCTACAGCCGTTACACCTCCACTACCCCCAGCGGCTCAAGGGGAAGAAGGTATAAGTCAACTCATTGAAGAGTGCTATTCCTTTTTCTTATTAAGACTTTTGACGGACTTCTCCCTTTTTTGTGTAGGGCGTTCCTCTCGTCTTCATGTCTTAGTGAAGGAGTTATTATCTGACGACGATCCTGACAAGGTCGTCATCTGTATAGAAGTTCGCTCCTTCTTCTCCTTTGTGAATGCTATGATCGGCAAGCTCTTCCACGGCGGACTTTTACTTCACCAGTTTAAACCTCTCCTTAATTCCAGAATCAACTTAATAAGGGAAGCAGGATATCCAGACTTGGCGAAGGCTATAGTTGACGATCTTGACTGCTTAGAGCATGAGCTCCAGATGTTTCGTGAGCTTCGAGATACCGGTGTCTCTTCATTTATCGCTGCTGAGCTGGAGACCCGTTTACAGTCACTGCGCGAGACTCAGGTTCTTGCTAGTCTTGAGGTTCAGGTGCGGCGAGATCGAGTAGCTCGAGTTGAGACCGGCCTTGCTACCAGATTATCTTCCCTTGCCGAGCTTGACTCTTCCATCATCTCTTGTGAGACCCAGATAGACCAGCTCAGAAGAGAGCTCCGCGAGAAAGAGGAGACCTTGGGTATTCTCCAGATGACGAGAGGACAGGATCAGCAGACCTGCACTGCTTTATCTGACGAGCTGACATCCTTAAAGCAGGAGCTGGTTGAGACAGAGGAGGCTGTTGCGAAGACCTCTGCCGCTACCGAGGAGTCCATTAGAGATGAACTTAGTCAATCTTATGATGATAAGCTGTCTAAGTTTAGTCAGCAGATTTTTAGCCATGGGCTTGATGTGTGATTTTGTTTGCTGAGTGTTTTGACTCTTGACTCTTTTAGTAAATTTCCTTTTTATCTTTATTATGATTCGTCATTCCGTTTGAAATGATTGACCACAATACTCATAGGATTTTTGGCAAACCCTCAGCCATCAACGGGTTTGATGAGCCTTTACCGACTACCGTTTGAGTCAGGCTAGCATGCGAATTGTTTAAATCCGCTCGCATGTAACGTTGCGCTCAGAGATTGAATTCTCTGAGACTTCGTGCTATGATGTCGAATACATAGACTTCGCCATTGTTACGGGAATAGGCTATCCGGCAACACGTGTGAGGTGTTGGATTTAGGATTTTTGGCCAACCCCCAGCCTCTAACAGATTTGATTAGCCTTTACCGACTACCGTTTGAGTCGGGCTAGCATGCGGATTGTCTAAATCCGTTCCGCACGTGACGTTAAGCTAAAAGAGTTAACTCTTTTTAGTGCTACGATATTGAATACGTAGACCTCGTCTTTCTCCTGTGAAAAGACTAAACAGCAACGTGTATGAGACGTTGACTTAGGATTTTTGGCAAATCCTCAGCCTTTAACAGATTTGATGTGCTCTTATCGACTACCGTTTGAGTCGGGCTTACATGCAGATTATCTTAATCCGTTCCGCATGTGACGTTGCGCTAAAGGAATGAACTCCCTTAGACTTTGTGCTACAACTTTGAATATGTAGACTTTACCATTGTTATGGGAATAGGCTACCCAGCAACGTATATTAGACGTTGGCTTATCCCTACTTAGGTTTCGGGATAACATACCCCAGAGTTAGACTCCGGTGTCTTTTTCTACGGATAAAGACCAAACCGGCGACGCGTGTTAAGCGTCGACATATCCTTTCTTAGGATTCAGGATAAAATTCCACATGCGTGTGAGGCATGGATTTCGGTGTTATTAATAACAACCTGCCACAATGTTGAATATGTGGACGAGTGTTCTTTCCAACGGCTAAGAACTAACCGGCCGCGCGTGTTAAGCGTGGACTTATCCTTGCTAGGTTTCAAGATAAAATACCCCAGAATCGAACTCTGGTGTCTTTTTCAATCGGAAAAAGACTAAACCGCAGCGCGTGTTAGGCGCAGACTTATCCCTGCTTAGGATTCGGGATAAACTTCCTAGGATGAATCCTAATTTTATAAATTTTGGAAAAGGAGTTGGTGTGGGAAGGAAGATATTTTATATTCTATTCCCTGAACAAGGAAGGAAGAATTTTATATTCTATTCCTTATTTCTGGAAAGGAAGAATTTTATATTCTATTTCCAGTGCAAGAAGGAAACTAGAAGTAGGATCTCCACTCCGAGAATCCGGAAGATCTAGATAAGCTTACCTTTCATAGGATTGGTTATCTGATCGAAAGAAGAGTTCTTCGTTTATCGAAGTGAAATTTCAGCTTCGGTTATAACCATGAAAGGGTTAAACCAAAGAGAAAAGAAAGAGAGTTCTTTCGTTTATCGAAAGGGGACTCCGACTTGAGAATGGACCTTTTTGGTGGACTCACTGTCAATTGAAATTGATCAATGAGGGATTTTGGTGGTGTGAACTTGGGTTATCCTTTGGAATATTAAGTGTAATATTCTTCAAGGAATTTCCCGATAAATGGGTTGTCTTGAACGTACTAGGGATAGTACTTTTTCAAAAACTTCCCATTTATTGGCATTAATTGCCTGATGCCCTCTAAAGAAATTAAGCGGTAAGCGCCGTTCGAATAGACTGTATCTATCACAAACGGTCCTTCCCACTTAGGTTCGAATTTACCTTTCTTCTTGGAGGTGAGGATTATTGGTCGGCGAGCAGCGAGGACCAGATCTCCTTCTTTGAAGCTTCTTTGGCGGACTCTTTTGTCAAAAGCCCTGGATATCCTAGCCTGGTAGAACTCGATGTGTTGTTAGGCCTCCAAGCGCTTTTCGTCCAGCCTTTCGAGTTCCTCAAGACGTTTTTGATGATGTTCTTCAGTCGTCATCTCCGTTGCGAGAGCGATCCGAAGGGAGGGGATTTGAATCTCTAATGGTAGCACAGCTTCACATCCGTACACCAGAGAATATGGAGTGGCTCTTGTAGGAGTGTGTATTGTGGTGCGATAAGCCCAGAGCGCTTTGCCGAGTTTATCGTCCCAATCTCGCTTATTGGTCTTCACAATCTTTGACAGGATCTTGATGATCGTCTTGTTGAAAGCCTCAGCTAATCCGTTCGCAGCGGGATAATAAGCCGTTGACGAAACATCTTGAATCTTGAACTTGTCACAGAACCTGATGAATGCGTTGCTTATAAATTGTGGACCGTTGTCATGAATGATCCGCCTCGACACGCCGTGTCGGTATATAACATAATGCTTGATGAAGTTGATGTTCGTCTTCACTTCTTTAAGCGGAATGGCTTCAGGCCACTTTGAAAAGTAGTCGGTGATAGCGAGAATAAATCGATCACCTTTGACTGAAGGAGGAAAGATAGGACCGACAATATCCATACCCCATGTCTCGAATGGCCAAGACGTGGTTGATGTGTGCAATCGCTCCGGAGGTTGGTGCATATAATTCGCATGCACTTGGCAAGCGTGACATTCTCGGGCGTACTCAATCGCGTCACGAACCATTGTTGGCCAGAAATATCCCATTCTTCTGATTCGATCATACAGCTTGGGACCAGGCTGATGCGCACCGCATTCTCCTTCATGTGCTTCCTTAAGAACTTCTTTTGCTTCTTCGTTCGAAAGGCATCGGAGAAGCAAATCATCATACCCCCTACGATATAGCGTACGGGTCTCGGTATTGTAAAAGAACCGTGGTGCTCTTCGGCGAATAGATTCTTTTTCCTTTAGATCTTCCGGCAAAATACCGTATTGGACGTAATCGATGATGGGAAAACGCCAATCTCGAGACTCGGACCCGATTTGGGTTGAGTTCACCTCTTTGGCGTTTACGTTTCTATCTTTCTCCTCTTTGATATCCATATCGTATATGGGTACGCAGAGTTGGTGTGATCTTACTGTGACTAGCAGTTCAGTTTCGGGCGGTTACGCAAGTGATACTGCTAGTGCTGCCAGTGCATCCGCATAAGCGTTCTGGAGACGTGGGATGTATTCGATGTAGAATTCTTCAAAAGAATCTGCCATTCTGACGGCCTCCTGGTGGTACGGAATCAGATCTGGGTTCCTGACTTCATACTCTCCACGAACTTGGTTGACTATCAATTGAGAGTCCCCAAAAGCTTTGAGATACTCGACCCCCAGCTCTTTGGCGAAACTGAGTCCAATGATGAGCGCGTTGTACTCGGCTACGTTATTGGAACATGGATTCGTCAGTGAATAAGCTCGGGGCATCACGTGCTTCCCTGGGGAAACTAAGACCACTCCAACTCCGGAGGTGACTTTAGGACATCCAGGGGTTACTGCCTTATTAACTGCTCTCGAAGCACCATCGAAGTATAACTGCCATACTTGTTGGTGTGATGTGGTATTAACCTCATGGGTTTCATCTGGTAAATCATCATATACCACAACTGTGTCTGTTGTCAGACTTGCCGCCAAAAGATCACAAATCGCTTGTCCTTTGACTGACTTCTGCTGTTTGAAGTGCAAATCATACTGGGACAAGAGGAGGGCCCACTTTGCCAACCGCCAGTTCATCGAACCTGGTTGAGTCATGAATACCCGTACCGGATTAATATTAGCGATGACGTAAATCGTCTGGCCAACTAAGTAATGTCGCATCTTCTGTACCGCAAACACCAATGCGAGACATTCTTTCTCGATCATCGGGTATCGAGACTCGGCGCCTATCAATGTCCGACTTAGATAATAGACTGCCTGTTCGTGACCATTATCATCGTCTTGTGCTAATAAAGCACTTATCGAATGGTTCATCGCCTTGATGTAAATCAAGAACGGTTTACCTGATTTTGGTGCAACAAGAACAGGGGGATTCATCAGATATGCCTTGATGTCTTCGAATGCTTTTTGGCAGGCGTCGTCCCAAATAAAAGACACGCCCTTCTTATTTAGCTTAGAAAATGGTTGGCACTTCCCAGATAGATTTGAGATGAACCTCCGGATGTAAGCTAAACGCCCTTGCAATCCTCTAAGCTCTCTCAGATTCCTCGGGGGTTGCAATTCATTTATCGCTTTTACCTTGTCTGGGTCAATGTGTATACCCTTAGTGGTGACGACGAATCCAAGGAATTTTCCACTGGACATTCTGAGGAAGGATTTTGTGGGATTCATCTTTAATTGATGACTCCGCATGAGATCAAACATCGTTCTCAAGTCTTTGACGTGATCTGCTTTGTTGCGGCTTTTTACCACCAAATCATCAACGTAGCATTCAACAGTTTTCCTGAGGTGCTTCTGAAAAATCTTAGTCATCGCTCGTTGGTATGTGGCACCCGCATTCTTCAGACCGAAAGGCATTATCGTATAGCAGAAGATACCGAGGGGCGTTCTGAATGCTGTATGTTTCTCGTCGTCTGGGTGCATCTTGATTTGATTATACCCCGAAAAGCCGTCCATGAAGGACATTCTTTTGAATCCACATGTATTGTCAATAATGACATCCGTGATCGGGAGAGGAAAATCATCTTTTGGACATGCTTCGTTCAGATTCCTGAAGTCGATGTAAATCCTGATCTTGCCATTTTTCTTCATGACGGGAACGATGTTGGCTAACCAGTCTGGATGTTGTTCCTCTCGGATGAATCCTGAGTCGATCAACTTCTTAACCTCAGCCTCGATGGCTTCCATGATCTGTGGACGAAACCGTCTTTGCTGTTGCTTGACAGGTTTGGCATCCGGCTTGATGTCGAGGCGGTGCATTGCCACATTGGGGTCAAGCCCTGGCATGTCTTCATTGTTCCAGGCGAAGACATCAATGTACTCTCTGATCAAGGCAATTAACTCTTCCTTCTCATCTGAGGGGAGACTACCACTGATGAATATGGGCTTTGGATTGGCTTCATCGCCCATATTAATTTGGACTACTTCGTCTTTGGTAGGTGGCTCTCTTTGTTCGAACCTATCACCATATTGCATATTCAGGTGATGAACCCATGGGTCCTCCCACGTTTGCATTTGATCGTCGTCCTCCATCATAGATGGATCAGCTGTAGTCATGTTCGACATTAAGGTCTTGAACATTTCTCCCAAACTTGTGTCTGAATCCTCAGCTGAAGAATCTGGGAAATACCCATCTTTGGCTTTGTTGGCGATTTGATCTATGATTTGCCAACCACATTCGTCGTATGATGAGACATAGCCTAGGCCTCTCTTGTGATGGTAATAATTATCTGGTTTCCCCTTTGGTACATACGCCGCTTTGACTGGGACACGAGAACCTCGATCGAAGTATAAACCCTCTCCGAGTGTGAAGTCGTACCCTTGTTTTTCCATGAGCACACGCGCTTCCGGACTATACTTAGATAAGTGCAGACCAGATTTGTCGTCATCTTCATCTTCTCTTAGGAAATGATCTGGCACCGGAAGATTTTCTCCTTTACCGTATATCACTGCCTTTTGTCCCCCTATTTTGGCAGGGATAATCTGAGTTGTTCCGAAGGAATGCTGGAGGCGTTTCTTCGTTACATAAGATGATCGGAGCGGCATACATAAATTGGGATTATCGTACAATCCCTTTATTGCATCATCAAGAGACAAGGAATACTCTAAATCATGATTTATTTCAATATCGGCAAGTTGCCAGTTACAACCGCCATCTGACGACTGTTCGTCGTCGAGATTGATTACAAAGGGTACAATGTCATTTAGAACAAAACCACCATTGTAATCGAATCCGGCCTCGGAATCAGCTTCTTCTCCGCTGTCCGTGCCCTGGATCGATGGTTCCGTATCGGATTCATTACCATAAAGGAGAGAATCTGTAAAGTAATTCTCATACCCTTTAAATGGTTGCTTATCCACGACCACCGTCCTGACCCTTCCATCAGTGTCGACATATTTCAGACACTGATGTAAGGTGGAGGGAACTATAACATTACTATGGATCCAAGGCCGACCCAATAGTAAGTTATAGGATGTCTCAGCATCAATCACGTAGCACGTGACCTCTGTTTTCAGATCGCCCATCTGGCACTTTATCCGGATTTTCCCCAAAGGTCTTGACCCGCTGGTGTTGAATCCGTAAATGACTGTGCCCGTAGATGCCAACTTGCTGACTGGAATGCTAAGGCTGTGCATTAGGCGAAGTGGCATAATACTTACAGCGGAACCCGGATCCACTTGGATTCGGTTGACCTCGCTGGAGCCAATGTACCCGACAAAGTACAAGGGCCGATCATGATTTGAATTCTTCGTCTGCATGTCCTCTTTGGTGAAGGTGATGCAGGGAAGATTCTTGGCCGCCACATTACATTGTTGGGCTAACATTCCCAGTTCTTCGGGAGCTGGTTTGATCCTGGTGAGGAATGCCTCCGAATCGGCCAAAGCTTCTTGCAAGGCTTCTCTAGTTTCCTTGGACAATCGAAGCAACTCGTACAGCGTTATCCGCGCTGGAATATTGGCTAGCTGAGCCATGATGTCGAAGGCACGCGGATTTTTTGAACTCTCCGGTTTGTCCTTTCCAATCGGACGACTGAAACGAGACTGCTTCGGAT